>APFE030142636.1:0-21751 GCA_000404065.3 Pinus taeda
GAAAAGTCCTCCTGTATTTATACACAACTGTTGATGTTTGAATAGATGCGACTGTTGGGCTTCTGAGCCTACATGAGTTGTAGGTGGCTTGATAATAATTCCATAATCAAAATGAATTCATATCTCCATGAATACTTATCGGAATCGGATGATCTTTAGATCAATCCTACACCTCTCGATGAGAGGAATCTAATGAACATATTATCAGCCATGAATAAGATGACCCACATGAAGTTTGGCCCTAGTTGGCAATTTTAACACTCCCTCTCAACTAGGGAGAACTTCATCTGCAATCTGTCTGTCGATCGCTACTATTCATCCATCAAATGTACTGCCCTATACAACTTGACCCTTGCCCTGCTCTGCTCTATTCTGCGTGTTCTGCTTTGTCTTGTTCTGCTCTGCTTTTGTTTTGTTCTGCTCTGCTTTTGTCCGAATTATGAAGAAGAAGAAATGATCGAGGATGTATCATACTGACTCAAAGTCAGTCTCAGAGTATGTACCACTAGTCCCAGACCAGTCTCAACCAACCCGAATTCAGCGTCATAGTGAGTACAACTCCTACCACTGGTCCCAAACTAGTAACATCCTCCACTGGTTCAAAGTCAGTCTCAGAGTGCATACCACTGGTCCCAGACCAGTAACAACTGACCCGAAGTCAGTGTCAAAGAATGTACCACTCCTACCACTGGTCCAGGACCAATATCATTGATCCCAGATCAATGGAGGTCATCCTAGCGTAAGGAGTATGGTAGATACAATGATGCGTCCATCAGTACTACTATGGTCCCTAACTTCATTTCCCTGCTCATTGATCAGATGAGAGGTACTTCCCATGAGTCCGAGACTGCGTGGGTAGGATGCCTCAACAAGAGAACTAATCAATCCTTTCCTCAAAGGAAACACATCAATTCTGCTACAATCGCCATGGAGAACACATCAATCTAGGCCTCACAGGAGAACACATCAATCCTGCTACAATCTCCATGGAGAACACATCAATCCAGGCCTCACAGGAGAACACATCAATCCTGCTACAATCGCCATGGAGAACACATCAATCCAGGCCTCACAGGAGAACACATCAATCCTGCTACACAATCGCCATGGAGAACACATCAATCTGGGCCTCACAGGAGAACTAATCATCCTGCTACATAGGAGAGCGAATCATCCTGTTCCACAAGAGAGCGAATCATCTTGTCCCATAGGAAAGCGAATCATCTTGTTCCAATGCACACCACCAGGGGAGGGTGAGTCACCCTGTGGTCGTATGTTGCTCCAGTAAGAACCGCAAGCCCTTAGAGCTCCCAGAGCTCAATGTATGCAACATGCAGAACCCTTGTACCAGGGTTTTTTAATGACTCCAAGTCGTTTGGAAAAATCACAAATTAGATCTTTCCTCAGGGATTTGACAAGTTGTATCGACCTATACATCATCTTAATGCGATGTAGCCTCCTTTCTCATCGACTTACCATATCCCAGATGATGTCTATCTGCTGGAGCAATCGACAAATACAAGACTCCTCAATAATTGAATCCCACCTCTGGTTGTTACAGAGAATCACAGTGGTATCCAATGTGAATCCAAACAGCTCACTGAAGAACTTTCACAACCAGACTGCCTCACAGGAGGTCATGCTAGCAGCAATATACTCTGCTTTGGCAGTGCTCAAAGCCACCGACTTCTGCTTCTTGCTCATCCAGGATATCGAAGTAGATCCCAAGGTGAAACAACACCCAGAAGTGTTCTTACAGTCCACCACACTGCCTGCCCAATCAGCATCAGTATATCCAAGTAGTCTCACATCTCCGACAGTGTATCTTAACCCATTAGTAATTGTGCCACGAAGATATCTCAGAAGATTCTTGGCATCAATCCAGTGAGGCCCAACGAAATATGAGCTCACAATGCTAACTGTAAAACATATGTTCGAACGGAGGTTCACCAAGAACATCAATGCGAATGAGTTTATGAAATTCAGAGGCAATTCCCAAATCTAGTCCGACATCACTACCATATAACTTCTAAAAGTTAAGATCCTCGAGGTAGTCACAGGCTTGCAGTCCATCATACTGAATCTTTCCAATATCTTTACCACATATTTTCCTTGAGATAGGAAAATTTCCCCTGGCTTCTGCCACACTTCAAGTCCTAGGAAATAGTGCATCGGTCCTAGGTGCTTCATTTCAAATTCAGAAGCCAACTCTCTCTTACATTTGTGAATGAGAGGGTCTGCACCTATTAGAAAGAGGTCATCCACATACAACACCAGTATGAGAGGCTTTTCATCTTCAACCTTAAGGTAAAGGTTAGGATCTGCTTCACTCCTAGTGAATCCCAGCTTCATCAAGTAGCTATCGATACTCTCATACCATGCTCGGGGTGCTTGCTTCAGCCCATAGAGAGCCTTCTTCAACTTGCATACATGAGATTTTCAATCATAAATCTCAAATCCTTCGGGTTGCTCCACATAGACCTCTTCTTTGATCGAACTGTGCAAGAACACGATCATGACATCCATCTGATGTAGGTTCCATCCTTGTGAAGCCACAAGGGCTATGATCAAGCAGATGGTCGTATATCTAGCAACAGGTGCAAATATCACATCATAGTCTATACCTTCCTTCTGGGAGAAGCCATGAGCAACAAAACGAGCCTTATACTTTTCTATACTTCCATCTGCTGCATGCTTTATCTTGTAAAGCCATTTAAAAGTGACAACTTTCTCGTCCGGGAGCCTGGGAACTACTTCCCAGACATCATTCTTCATAATAAACTCATGTTCTTTAGTCATAGCCTCCTTCCATATTTGATGCTTGATGGCATCTGAGAATGATGAAGGATCATTTTGTATGATCGTGCTCATGATGGTTAGGTATCCCTGGTACCTGTTAGGTTTCTTACTTTCACGGAAGCTTCCTCGGGGTGCAACATGTCCTTCAGCATCATCAAGTATCCCCCTAAGCCATGAAGGCCTCTTCCTAGAAGAGGAAGGCTTAGGTGGATATGGGTTCCTCCACATCAGGTATTGTTACATCATCTACCCATAGAAACTTCGAAAGTCTCTGGACAGCTTTCACAATCGTACGGTTCTTCCTTTCTGCCACACCATTCTGCTCAGGAGTATGTGGTGTAGTATTCTCCCTCTTAATGCCAACCTCAGATATACCTGAGTGAACCCACTGTAATATATCGGAGGTCTTGCTTTGGCTTGAGGGGAATGGTCCCCTTTTGAGCTTTCCTTTGGCACATCTTGGACATACACCTTCTTTCTCTACTCGGAATTTGGGCATCCTTGTCACCATTTGTCTTACACCGAGTAGAGATTTATAATGAAGGGGGGCAAACCTCCAATGCCAAAGTTTGGACTAAAGAGATGCGTCATAAGACATGACACCTAGCGGACTTCCATCGACCTGATATAATGAATCAACATGAAACCCAAGAGTAAAGGCATCTTTAACATTATTTTTCCATATACGTACCTTGCCATCGTTGAAGGTTACCTTGTAGCCTTTGTCTTCCATTGCCGAGATGGACACTAGGTTCTTTTTTAGGGCAGGTACATTTAATACATCTTGGAATTTCTAGCCTTCTTGAATGGTTGTTCTCTTCCTTGATTCCTAGCTCTCCTCTTACCTTTGCTATTGAATTTTTGTCATTCCTTTGATTGCCATCAAAGGGATTTTGATCATCATCTCGATGTGAGTCCTTTCTATCAGGGCACTCCCTTGCATAGTGACCTGCTTTATTGCAGATGTAACATTGTCCTTTTCTTCCACCCTTAGATTTAGCCTTTCTTTTTTATTTAGTCCCGGAATTATTTCTTTTCTTAGCATGAGAAGAAAAGGCTGCAGGAAGACCTTTAGGTAAGAGCATTTTTTGCTCTTCTACCCTTGTTTCTTCTTGAATGCATATAGCCATTAGTTCCTCGAAACCAGGAATTACATTATTGTTCAGAAGAGTAATCCTGAAAACGTGCCATTCAGATGGTAATCCTCCAAGAGTCGTGAGTGCCATTTCCCTATCAATAGTAGTCTCCCCAATAGATAGAAGATCATTCTTGATCTCGGTGATTCTTAAGAAGTATGCTTGCACACGCTCATCTTTACCCTTCTTAATTTCCTTCAGCATATTTCTAAGAAACAAAACTTGATTTGCATCATTAACTTTAAATAACTCACCGGTCTATCATAGATTTCCTTGGAGGTGTTCAGGTCAGAGATGTAGGCCACCAAGCACTTGTCGATAGAGTCCTAGATGATCTTCTTTGTTTTGACTTCTCCATTTTTCCAGTTGTTCTAAGCAGCAGTGGATGCATTTGATGGAGGCTCAACAATATTGCCTCTTACATGGTCCAGCACTCCTTGATCTTCTAGGGTTAGATCGATAGACATCTTCCATTCGTGATAGTCAGCTTTCTCACAGAGCTTGTCTTTGGTAGGAAAGAGTGTTGAGAACCCATAGTTCTTTTAGGATAGCCTTGCCAATCTTCGTTTCGGTGATTGCTCTTGCTCTTGCTCGAGCTTTCTCTTCACCTCAGCTCTGATACCATGTTAAGTCATGGTATGTTCTATGCTTATAACAGTTTACTTCCTTTTCTTATTATATTCCACAGATTAGCAATAACATGTACATAAAGTAAAGTGCAGATAGAACATTAAACGATCGACAAAAAACAAGCCAAGACAAGAGACACAAGATGTGGCGGCTAGTCAGGGACAAACCCCACAATGTGTGGGGAAACCCTTTGATCAAATCTTCATTTATCTTCAATAATTCAGTAGAGAGAAATAGTACAATAAATCTGATTTATATCAGCAATAGCAAACCCTAGATCAGCAACATCAGCATTAGCGGCTTCATCATCAAAACTAGGGCAGACAATATCTCGCAAACCGACCGTCAGATCGACTTGATTCCACCACCAAAAGTTGCAGGCTTCAAAGGAGGTTCAAATGAACCTACAACGCAGTTCAGATGAGGAGATATTCTGGTCCATGCAAGTCAAACTTCACTTCTGCAGTTGCAGCTTCAGTTTCAATAACTTCCTTCAAACTAGGGTAGTTGATATCTCGCAAACCGTCTGTTGGATTGACTTGATTCCACCACCAAAAGTTGCAGCCTTCAGAAGAGGTTCAAATGAAAGCTACAGCGCAGATCAGAAGAGGAGGTTTGATGACCCACGCTGGTCAAAGTTTGGATTTGCAGTTGCAGCTTCAGTTTCAGTAGCTTCCGGCTTCACATGTGTGAGAGAGAAACCCTTTTCTGCACAGTAGAGAAGAGACTCTTTTCTGCGCAGTAGAGAGAGAGAGATGTGATGAAATGAGTGAGTGCAAATGAGGAAGAGTCCTCCTGTATTTATACACAACTGTTGATGTTTGAATAGATGCAACTATTGGGCTTCTGAGCCTACATGAGTTGTAGGTCAGCTTGATAATAATTCCATAATCAAAATAAATTCATATTTCCATGAATACTTATCGAAATCGGATGATTTTTAGATCAATCCTACACCTCTCGACGAGAGGAATCTAATGAACATATTATCAGCCATGAATAAGATGACCCACATGAAGTTTGGCCCTAGTTTCCAATTTTAACAATTCTCTGCTCATGCCAAAAGGAGAAATAATGCAGGGTCTAAAGGTCATTTCCATGGAAAGTCTAGATCTAAGGGAGGAAGGAAGGGCAGGTGCTTTGTTTGCAATAAGTTTGGCCACTATGCAAGGGAGTGTCCAAATAGAAGGGACACATTGCATGATGATCATCACAATCATTCCAGGGTCAACTTCAACAATAACGATCAAAGGAATGGTAAGTCCAATGGCAAAGGAAAAAGGAATGCGGGACATCAAGCAAATGGTCGACCCTCCAAGAAATCAAGGAACTCCAAGTATGAAGAATCCAATATTGTTAACAATAAGCAAAAAGAGTATTATCTTATATCGGCCCTCTCCACCGCCACTCCTCCGGGCACTTTGGGAAGTTGGTTGATTGATAGTGGTGCCTCAAGGCACTTCACCAGATACAAGGAAGCCCTCTCTAATCTAATAGAAAAGGAGACAAACTTGGAGATCATCCTTCGAGATGATGCCACCTATCCCGTGAAGGGAGTAGGGAATGTTACCCTTCAATTGACTTAAGGTAACACTATTCATTTGCAAGAAGTACTATATGTACATGATCTCAAGAAGAAACTAGTGTCCATTTCAACCATAGAGGAAAAAGGATTCAAGGTGGAATTCATCGATGGAAAGGTACGTGTTTGGAAAAGAAATTTTCAAGATGCTTTTACTCTTGGGTTTAGGGTTGGCACTTTGTATCAAGTTGGAGAAAGTCCATTGGGAGCCATGTATTGCGACACATCTCTACAATCTAAACTATGGCATCGGAGGTTCGCCCATCTTCAGTATTAGGCTCTATCCAGTGTGAGATAGATGGTGACAGGTATGCCCGAGTTCAAAGTAGAGCATGAAGGTGTATGTCTAGGATGTGCCGAAGGAAAAATTACAAGGGGACGATTCCCCTCAAGTAATAGCAAGGCCACAGACATATTGCATATGATGCCTGTAAAATCTTTGGGAGGATACTTATATTATCTCACCTTTACGGATAATTATTCTCGCAAGACCTGGATCTACTTCTTCAAGAAGAAGGATGAAATGTTCACTTGGTTATGACACTTCAAAGCCTTGATCGAAAACCAATTCGAGAAGAAAATCAAGATATTGAGGATTGATAATGGGACCAAGTATGAATCCAATGAATTCCAAGATTATTGCAGAGAAGCTGGCATTAAGAGGGAGACTACAATGCCATACACTCCTGAGTAGAATGGTGTGGCTGAAAGGAAGGATCGCTCTATTGTAGAAGCAGTTCGTGCTATGCTTCATGATCAAGGCCTTTCAAAGTTCCTATGGGTTGAAGCTGCAAATACTGTTGTGTATGTTCAAAACTGATGCCCTCATCAAGCATTGGACTCCAAGACTCCCGAAGAAATGTTCACTGGTAAGTAACCTGATGTCTCTCACTTTAGAATTATTGGAAGTTCCATATATTTTCATGTGTCAAAAGAGAAAAGAAGCAAATTGGGTGCATCTGGGAAGAAATGAATTTTTGTGAGATATATAGTGAAAATTCTAAGGGATATAGAATTTATGTGGCTAGTCAAAAGGAAGTTGAGATAAGTCATTATGTCATTTGGGGTCAAAACCTATGGATCCTATTGATCCTCCTCCTCCAAAAGGAGACCCTGATGGCTTAAGGAAACTCTCGAAGATGCTGAGAGATACATTGCACCAAGGGGGACTTTCTGTGAAAGCAAGAAGCCGAACAGGTATCAAGGATATTTAACCGCCATGAGCACTATTATTCAAAATGAGCCTTCATCATTCAAAGAAGATTTGAAGCATCAAGTATGGAAGGATGCTATGAATGAAGAATACAAGTCAATTATGAAGAATGATGTCTGGGATATGGTCCCTAAACCCTAGGACAAATTGCTTGTCACCTCTAAGTGGCTCTACAAAATCAAGCATGGAGCTGATGGAAGTGCAGACCCTCTCATTCTCAAATGTAACAGGGAGTTGGCTTCTGAATTTGAGATGAAGGACCAGGACCAATGCACTACTTCCTAGGGTTGGAGGTCTAGCAAAAGCTAGATGAAATTTTCCTCTTTCAAGGAAAATATGTTGTGAAGATATTGGAAAGATTTGGGATGGTGGACTGTAAGTCTGTGACTACTCCGATGGAACTTAACTTTAAGAAGTTATGTGGTAGTGCTGCTAGACCTGAATTGGGAAATGCTTCTGAGTATCATCAACTCATAGGAGCATTGATGTTCTTGGTGAACTCCCGTCCAAACATATGTTTTGCAGTTAACACATTAAGCCAATACATGGTTGAGCCTCATCATATACATTGGATTGCTACCAAGAATCTTCTGAGATATCTTCAGGGCATAATCACCCATGGACTGAGATACATTGCCGGAAATGCGAGGCTGCATGGTTATTCTAATGCTGATTGGGTTGGAAGTGTGGTGGATCGCAAGAGCACTTTTGGATGTTGTGTTTCTTTGGGTTTTGCTTCGATATCCTGGATGAGCAAGAAGCAAAAATCAGTTGCCTTGAGCACCGCTGAGGCCGAATACATAGCTGCTAGTATGGCCTCCTGTGAAGTTGTTTGGTTGAGGAAGCTCTTCAGTGAGTTGTTTGGACATGTGCTGGATACTATCGTGATCCTCTGCGACAACCAGAGTGGGATCCGATTACCAGAGAATCTTGTGTTTCATGATCGCTTCAAGCATATAGATATCAGGTACCACTTTATTCAGGACATGGTACAACAAGGAGTAATAAGGCTCCATCACATTGGCACTGATGAGCACGTCGCCGATATTCTGACGAAGCCCATGGGGAAGGTCAAGTTCTTGGCCTTCCTAGAACAACTTGGAGTCATGGAGAGAGCCTCTTATGAGGGTCCTATATGAGATGGACATTGAGCTCTGGGAGCTCTGGGGAGCTTGGGGTATTTCTTGGAGCGATGAGCAACCATAAGGTGAGTGGTTCAGCCTTCCCCTAGTGGTTTGTTGTGTACAGGGTGAGTGGTTCAACCTTCCCTTGTGATACCCCTTGGCGACATGTAGGCAGAATGAATGGTTCATCCTACTCCTGCTAAGACATCCTACCCATGCGATTTGAGACTCATGGGAAATTTCTCTCATCTAGCCAATGAGTAGGGAAATGAGGATAGGGACCATAGTACTACCGATGGACGCATTGTGTACTACCATACTCCCTATGCTAGGATGACCAATATTAATCTGGGATCAATGGGAACTAACTTTACATCAGTAAGAGTGGTATGACACACTCTCTTTTGATTGGAACTGACTTTGGGTCAGTAAGAGTGGTATGGCACACTCTCTTTTGATTGGAACTTACTTCAGGTCAGTAAGAGTGGTATGAGACACTTTCCTTTGATTGGGACTGACTTCGGGTCAATGGAGAATGGTATGATACATTCTTGATCACTTCTTCTTCTTCATAGTTCAGTAGGGCAGTGCATTGATGGCAGAGATAGTACAGATTGGCAGATGGATTAGCAGATGGAATTCTCCCTAGTTGAGAGGGAGTGTTAAAATGGGCAACTAAGGCCAAACTCCACATGGGTCATCTTATTTATGACAACTGATATTTTTGTTGGATTCCTCTCTCAGAGAGGTGTAGGATTAATCTAAAGATCATCCGATTCCGACATGTACAAATGAAGCTATGAATTTATTTTGATTATGGACAAATTGTTAAGGTCGGCCAGCAAACTTATGTAGGCTCAGAAGCCCAATAGTCACGTCTATTCATCCTCAACATTTGCTATAAATACATGATGCCTTAGCCTCATTTGGACACACTCATTTTCACACTTCTCTCTCTCTCCTCATTGATTGGGTACGGATTTTTGGGCCTCTCTCTCTCTCTACAAGTCCGAAATTTCAGGAGGTCAAATTTCTGGACACTTTGACCATGCATTGACCAACAACGTTGACCTGTTTAACTGCGTTTTTGGGTGAGGTATTTTTGTTTGGGCAGACCGCATTTATGGGCACAGAAATCGAGGCCAAACGTTGACTTTGACCAGTGTTGACTACAGCTAGCGCTGACCGCAAGTTGGTTGTTTGACCATATTTGATTGGTCTATTTTTGGGTTGTTTTGAGGGCAGATTCATCTTGTTCTTTGGAGGTTGAAGTTGACCAATTTGTTGAGGGTCAAATCTGCCCTGTTGACCAACGTTGAATTTTCTGGTTAGGGCTCTTTTGCTGCTATTATAAATTATCATATTTGTAAATTGTACTATCTCTCTCTCTGCTAAACTATTGAAGACTATAAGAAGAAGTGATCAAGGGTTTCCCCACATTGGGGTTTGTCCCTGGTTGTTGCCACATCTTATGTCCTCCTGTCTTAGCTTGTCTTCTACTGTTTATGTTTATGTTCTATCTACATTTTGCTATCATGTTTATGTGATTGCTAATTTCGATATTGATATTGGGCTAATAAAGAAATTGAAGTAAAAATGCTCTAAAGCATAGAAGTTTAGAACATACCATTGTTGCCTAAAATTAACAACACTGTTACCAATCAATCTAGTAATTGAGATCCTAAGTCCAATATCAGTGCTAACCAATGGAGAACTCAAAAGGAATGCCAATGTCACCACACAAACTCTCTTCACAAATTGGCTCTCCTCTGGCACAAGGGGGTTGTTTGTAGAATAGGATTGCTAAGACAATAGACAACAATGGCTCAAGTTGATGTGAAGACTTGTCTTAGTAAAATATATGTTGTAACATAGGAGAGTAAGGTGATGGAGGATTGAGACTAATGCTTATCGAGATTGGGAAAATGGCATCAAAAGGGAATCAAGGGGGCCAAAATCAAGTGAATGGGAATGGTGAAAAGTGCCTCCTCTACATGCAAAATCTCACCTATGGATTCTCGATTAAATATCCAAAAATCAAGGTTTGTAGTCCCTTACAAAGGTGTTCTACTCATGCACATGCTAGGAAAATAAAGAGTGATTTCATTCCATAATCAAAGATACTATGAAACCCTTCCATTAATGACAAATCACAAAAACTTGGAAATGCAAACAGAAAGAACAACAAACTCACATAGCCTTGTTTAAGCCTTCTTCCTTAACAACTAGCTACCCTACTTAAGGTCATTATTGTAGCAGCAATTTTAGATGTTTCAAGAAAATAAAGTTAGCAAGATGAATCAAAACAGAAGCCTCACATGTATAGAAATCATTAACTTTTCCTTAACCTTCAAAAGATATTCAATTAGGCTCAAGAGAGGAGTTGTCACACAAATCCAACCACGCCTACAAATGAATGTTAGTTTTTGTAGCATCGGATGTGTTCTAGCCATGAAATTTGGTGGAGAGGCTAGAATACATGTATTCTCCAAAACCCAGCAATCGTTTCTAGAAATTCCACCTAGAGATGACTTATTTAAAATGATTAATCTTTTTTTAATGTTTCCTAAGTTTAAACTAAAGAAATTTGATTAATTAAAGGGTATTAATTATGTCATGGTGAGAATTTTCTAAAAAAAATATGGACTGAGTTCTAGTTAATATTAGCCATCGATTAAGTTTTAATCATGGCCGTTGATGTCTCAACGAGAAATTATAAGAAGAAACTCGATGGGGCTTGGGGAACACACATCAGACACCAGCAATTCGATTTCACTCGCTGATCGAACTCCAAAGTAGTAGCGCTAAGTTGTCGGAGAGAGAGTTGGTAAGATTGAAGCAGTGAGAGAGGGGTAGGGATAGTAAGGTCGGAGGAAGTCTTTCCAAGTCCGGTGAGTGCCCTGCAGAGAGGCAGCACAGAGCCACATAGAGGCAGTGCAATGCTTCATAGGGAATTCTGTATTTTGCTAGGGAGAAGCAGTGATTCAATGCCAGAAGTCGGAGAGAGAGTTCGGATGCCAGAAGGGTCCATCTTCTAGACAACAGCTAATCAGATAACGAGAGGGAAGTAGTTCTGAGTTGTGGGATCCAGTACTGCGTAGGCTAACGCAGTGACTGCGCAGAGGCAACAAAGAGCAGCTCAATTTGAGCCAAGGTCAGTATCGGATCGCCGGTGGGAGTGAGATTTTTCTCACTAGATTTATTGTCAGTCATTTCTCTGTATGGATTTCTAGATTTGAGCATCCATAGATTTGTACTCAGATTTACTACTGCATAATATTAAAACCCTCAACTATTGCATCAGTTTTTCCGGGGACTTGGTCAAAAAATAACTGTGTATTTGTGTGTGTGTGCATCTATTCTTCCAACGTTTTTATTTCTTTTGCAGTGTTTATTTTGTGAAGGCTGCAGTGTATATGTTTCAATATTTTCCATAGAAAACTGCAAATAATTTGTTTAATTAATTTAACAAATAGAAGAAATATTATCAGTTGCTACAGTAGGATTCATGGTTTGCTGAATTTTCACATAGTATCAGAGTGCAAATAGAAGTCAGAGAGCTCGGTTGTGGAAAGGAAGAGGAATTTCAAAGCTCTGCGTAGGCAACAGTTCGAAACCCTGAGAGGCAACGCAATTCCTTTGGTCAACAGGGTCAATTTTTAAGGAAAAATTTATTTCTCTGAGAGTTGACAAAGAATTAATTTTCCAGAACAAAGGTTACCAGACGCAGAGGAAGCAACAATATTTTCCTTGCAGAGCAGACCTTCAGCTGGGACGCAGTTATTCTGTAGTAGTCTGCTAGTGCAAAATAGCATCAGGAGGAAGAAAGAGCACACACTGAGAGAATTCCTTCCTCAGGGAACTTCTAGTCCAGAAGTTCGATTTTTCTCAGCAGAGAAGCAGTGGTTGTGAGCAGATTTTCCCACTCCAATAGGGAGTGTGTAGAGCCAGTCACCAGCTGCGTAGATGAGAAGAGGAGGAATTTGACTTTTTGCAAAGATGGCATCAACAACGCTGAGAGATCAAGATCGGTTGGACGGAGCCTCTAACTATGTGATCTGGAAGGCAAAAATTTCCTGTCTTCTAGATGAATACGATCTCAAAGCCTACATTGATAGTGTGGTCGTCGTACCTGCAGATGCAGATCCGCTGAAGGCCTAAAGGAAGCTGATGACAAAAGAAAAGAGGTTGATTCTTGATGGGGTTCGAGATCACATGGTGTCTCACATAGCTGGCAAAGATATTGCCCGACAGATGTGGGAAGCTCTTGCTACGCTATACAAGGGATCTTCCGAGAAGCAAAAGATGTATCTTGAGCATAAGGTGAGATGTACAAGGATGAAGAATGGGGGACGCATAGACATCTTCCTCACTAGGATTTAGGATGTCCGAGACCAGTTATCTGCAGTAGGGTTAGCACCCCAACCTACAGAATTGGTGTGTTTCTCTCTCAACAATGTTTCCGAAGACTAGCAGGTCTTCGTCCAGAGTATTTTGGGCAGAGAGAAGTTGCCAGAGTGGGATCGAATGTGGGCTGATCTGCATCAAGAGGAGATGAGGCGAGATTTGGTGAAGAGCACCATCAGTGGCAGCAGTGGGAGGAAGCAAGTGAAGGAAGAGGAAATTGTGGCCCTCACATCAAAGGTGCAGCAAGAGCGGCACAGGAGAAAGGACCTTTCCAAGGTCAAATTCTTAAGATGTGGTGAGCTTGTCCACTACAATACCCAGTGTCCTATCCAAAAGAAGGACAAGGAGGAGAAGTAAGATCAGCAAGCTGCATCCGCGAAGATCGACAGGTTGTCCTCTAGATTGGGGGAAGAGTTTGCCATGATCACTGATATACCTCCACGAGGGAGGTGGGTTGATTTGGTTTTGTAGCCTCGGGGAGCTACAGGATGGGAAAAATTCTTGAGGAGGTCCACCTCATGAATCAACACCTTTGCTACGAGACCCCATAGCATGCAGTAGCTGGATGGATCAGTGGCAGATGGTGCAGTCAGATGCCAGAGTGATAGATACAATGGCTAGCAACAGTCAAATAATGAGCAGCGCAATGCAAAGTTGGCAGCAGTGCAGTTAGCAGAGCAGAGTCAGCAACAACGCAGAGGCTTCAGTGACATTGCAGAGACTAGCAGCAGTGAGAGACTCAAGAGACAGATGCATCATATTGATCACAGTTGATTCAGTATTTTGGATTTTTTTAGTTGCAGTTGTGTAGTAGCAGCAACAACAGATGGAGAGGGAGTTGAAGTGCAGATGCAGTGTTGGCAGCAGTTCAGTAGGGCCAACAACAACACAAATGCAACTTTTATTAGAGTTGCACAGTATTTCGTGGGCAGAAGCAGCCAGACATCAACAACATGACAGGAGGTGATGCAAAAATAGGGTGTCGTTTTAGTGGGTTGTAATGCTAGAACACATTCCTCGCTAAGAGGGAGTGTTAGTTTTTGTGGCACTAGATGTGTTCTAGCCACGAAATTTGGTTGAGAGTCTAGAATACATGTATTATCCAAAACCCAAACATCATTTCTGGAAATTCCATCTAGAGACTACTTAATTAAAATAATTAATCTTTTTTTTAATGTTTCCTAAGTCTAAAATTAGGAAATCTGATTAATTAAAAGGTATTAATTAAGTCATGGTGAGAATCTTCTAAAAAAAACATGGATCGAGTTCTAGTTAATCTTAGCCATTCATTAAGTTTTAATCATGGTCGTTGATGTCTCAACGAGAGATTATAAGAAGAAACTCAATGGGGGTTGGAGAACACACATCAGACACCAAAAATTTGATTTCATTGGCAGATCGAACTCCAGAGTAGCAGCGCTAAGTTGCCAAAGAGAGAGTTGATGAGCTCGAAGCAGTGAGAAAAGGGCAGGGATAGTAAGGCCGGAGGAAGTCTTTCCAGTTATGGTGAGTGCACTGCAGAGAGGCAGTAAGTGCCACAAAGAGGCAGCACAGAGCCACGCAGAGGCAACGTGGTGTTTCAGAAGGGATTCCTTATTTTGCTGGGGAGAAGTAGTGATTCAATGCTAGAAGCTGGAGAGAGAGTCCAGAGGCTAGAAGGGTCCATCTTCCAGACATCAACTGATCAGATAGTGAGAGGGAAGCAATTCTGAGTTGTGGGACGCAGTAGTGCATAGGCTGACACAGTGACTCCGCAGAGGCAGCAAAGAGAAGCTCAACTTGAGCTAAGGTCAGTGTCAGATCGCCAGTGGGAGTGAGATTTTTCTCACTAGATTTATTGTCAGTCATTTCTCTGTATGGATTGCTAGATTTGAACATCCATAGATTTGTACTCATATTTACTACCCATGCACATTCCAACCCATGATGGGCGATAAACTACTCCAACTTGATGGGGCAATAACTACTTTATATCATTCACAACACGCTCTGATCTCCCGGAGCCCCGAGCAGTGATATAAAGAAAAAACAAGAAAAGACAAAAGGCAATTAAAGAGTGGTAGAAAAACAAAGGTTGGAGTAACTCATGTATCCACGATTTCTCCCTCCTACATCTATATGCCCAATATGTGGACGTCTCTCATTATTTCCATTCTTGTACCCATAGCATTTGGCCTTGAGACCACTGTGACCCCATCCATTTCATCATCATTCATATGCCACCTATTAATTGAAGGATGTACCAAGGAATTGGCTTTCCCTTAGGGGTTGGGAACACCTAATAGGGTCGTTTATTAACCACTCCTACCTAAGGAGGTAACTTACTTTGAGATCAAAGCCCCAAATTTGGAAGGGAAACTCCATATGAAGTCTTAACGTGCCCTTGATTACAAGCTTGGTTCGCTTATATGCAGTAATGCATTATTGTACTTGATGGTGAGGATGTAGCATTGGACATTGTTGAAATTTGGGCAGATATGGGATGAATTTCTTATGAGAAACCGTACTGCCCAAAGGCGAACCCAAAGACCCAAAGGAAAGCCCATCTTGCCCCAAAGAGAAAATTCAAGATTGGTGATCCAAAATGGATCTAGAATAGACTTCTAAATCTAAATTGTTCCTCACAAAGGAAAATGAAAGTCAAGTGCTGCTCTTGGAAATAGTCCCATTGCATAGATCTTTTCAATATGAATCTAATTCAATCTGAATGGACTAAAATGGACTTCGGATGAAGAAGTTATTGCAGAAAGAAGATTGCCTCTTATCCTTAGAAAATGAGGCATTTCTTATAAAAATGGCCTAAAAGGCTCATTGAAGAAATCACATCGCAAATGTGCTAAAGGGAAGGACTTAAGGTAAAGGCGGAAGGAATCCCGATTGCAACCTCCGACTTATCGCATCAGAGATAGGCCCGCATACGATATCGGGACCCCAGGCGGAGCGATTGCAATATGTGATACATTGGCGTCGACGATCGACGATAATATATATATATATATATATATATATATATCGGGTCGGCACAATCCATAGTCAATGGAAAGAACCCCCGGGCCGTTACAAATACGATAGCGATATGCGACGTGCGATGTCAGCCGTCGAATCGAAGAGTCAAATCAACGGTCGACATCTGATCGGAGCGATCGGCAAATCGACAATCGGCACGATTAAAGGGAAGACCCTCGGGGCCGTTGCAATTGCGATGTGCGATATAGCGACGGGGCCGATAGCGATATGCTGATATCAGCAATCAACAATCGGTGATCCCCAATACAAGGGCCGTTGACATGCGATACGCAATTGCGGTATGCCGATAAATCGCGGACACGATTGGGATTATCAGCGCGATTTCATAAGTTTTGAAATCCGGAAATTCGGGATTTCTGTGTATTTCCCGTGTATTGGTTTTTTTGGCCAATACGCCATGCAATTGCGATATTGCGACTGAAGGAGGACCCGATAGGATTTTAAGCGCGATCCTATATTATTTGAAGTCTGATTGAATGCCCATGATGGGTTTTTCATGTGTTTCCTATGTATTTCTGTTATTTTGGCTGTTACGGCTAGAGGAAGGCAAAAATGATCAAGTCTCCCGCGCCGACGGTTCCTTTCCATTGTGAACGGATTCTTGTGGTGAAACAGTCGGGTTTTCCATGATGGAGGACTGTAACTGATGCCACACAAATACACAGAGAGCTCAACTGACGAGGAGCGCAGAGAGTTTTGAAGTCACTTGGAGGTTGAGCGAAAACCAGAGAGCTCAGAGAAGCTCATGAGAGACAGAGCTGAGAGCCAGAGCCAAGAGCCAGAGCCTAGAGCAGAAGCAGAGGCCGCCAAAGGTTGGTTGCAGTTGTAGAGAATACAGCCAGCGCTCATTCTCAAGGTTCCAATAGTTGAGGTCACTGTAGGGGGCCGCTGAATCCATTGAGATGGAATTCAGAAAATCCTGAAGACTTCTAAGAGCCATGGAGCGGTACTGAAGCTTTAGAACAACAAAGAGATCAAATGATCCCGCTGTTGCTGGTGTCTGATGTGTGCTGAACAGAGAAGGAGTTCCAGAGACAATATAGAATTTTGAGGGAGTAAGAGAGGCCAGAAGCTCAAGAAGCTCAGAGCACTGACTGAAGGAGTCAAGTCCAGAGAAGCCTAGATTTGTCTGCAGAGTATGGACAGCCAGCGGGATAAAATGGTAGTTCTAAACCCATAGGTTCAGTGTAAACCAATGGAGTTGAGCGTAGAGCTTGTAAAAGAATTTAAGCCATAATCCCAAAGAGCCTAGTCGAGTTGATTAGAGCTCAAGGAGACGTAGCCCAAGATATCAGGGTGAACTCCATATTACATTGTTGTCTTATGTGTTTGTTCATTTGCTGCATTGCATTTACTGTTGTGGGTGTTTGAATATCAGCAAAGCAAATAAACTTAAGGCAACTAAGCAGTTAGAGGCAAACATAAGCATACACCTCTTTCAAGTTATTTAATTCCACAATTATCAAGCATAAGATAGATCTTGGGAATATATATATAAGCTTTGGAGTGGGAGAGGTTCTTGTAAGCTTGACAAGAAGCCTTTAGTGCCCCATTTCAGATCAGGTGGTATCAGAGCAGGCTGATTAACCCCCCACCTTCAAAGAAGGTGGTATCAGAGTGGTTATATCGGATCTGGTTACATCAGAGCTGGTTGATTGACCCCACCTTCAAAGAAAGTTATATCAGAACTGGTTATACCAGAGCAGATTGCATCATGATACAAGTGGTACTAGTATATGCTTGTTTGACTTGAAAGGTGTTTAAACAATTAAGGACTGATTGTTTGATTGTTTGTAAACTGACTGTTGTTGAATTTGCAGAGGTGAAGCGAAAGCTACTGTTAGCTAAGTCCAAGAGAGGACAAGAAGGAAGAAGGGTTGAAGGCATTCTTCTTATCCCAAAGGACCTCAAAGCAATCCGTGAAGCACAAGAGGTTTGTTGCAAAAGGTTGCTTGAATAAGCTCTTTTTTAATCTTGTTTGAAGTTCTTTTGTTCATTTTGATAATGACAACTTCTACAATTGTGTCCTCAAATTCTTCTTTCTTCACAAGAGTCTTTGATGAAGACATGAAGCAAGACTTGTTCATCATGATGGACATGGTGAGAGAAATGTATGAAGATGGAAGGAAGAGCATCGTACTTTGAGAGCAGTTGAATTCCATGAAGGAAGAGAAGCAGTTGCTTTCTGACAAATTGCAGGAAATGGAGAGGCAACTTCATATTGCAAATATGAACCTGAAAAGGATGTATGAGTTGGAGACAGAGCGCTTTGTTGTCAAAGAAGCCTTAGTCAAGTATCAGCTTGAAGGAGAGGTAAATAATTCCAGTTTGTCTTCAATTTCCTCTAAGAATGATTATGTTGGTTCTTTTGAAAGACATACTAGAGGCATAGGTTCCAAGTTAATGTCCAAGATGGGCTATGAAAGAAAAGGCCCGGGTAAACATGCACAGGGTATTGTTGAGCCAATAATGGTTGAGGAAAGGCCTAAGTATTTGGGACTTGGCTATGGACAGTCTTATGGAGAAAGTTCCAAAGCTGCCATAAAGACCATTGAAACAATTCCAAGGAGTTTCATTTCAAGTCTTCTACCTCAAGAGTGTAAAGATTGTATTGTTGGGGAATGCAACAGTGTGAAGCATACTTTGCAGAAAGAAGGTGTATATCAGCATGCACTTGAACCAAAGAGTTGTGGAAACTCTGAAACCATTGAAGAGATTGATCGTGTTCCAAAGGGAGCCACTTCTTCATTTAATTCACCACCTCATGAAGATAATAAAGGTGAAAAATAAAGGTATAAATCTGGCTCTAATCATATTCCTTTTGATTATGTTCAACATGATAAATTACCATATAAGCATGGGAAAAGAATTGCGTGTTCCTTTTGTGGTTTGGATAACCCAAGTGTTTCTAGATGTTGAAAGAGAAAAGCCACATACAGGAAACTTTTGAAGGAAAGGAAGCAAGAAGCCAAAGGTCCATTGGACAAAGCAAATCATGTTGTCAAGAGGATGCACATGTGTTGCAATTACTACCATAAGCAAGGACATATTGCTGCAAAATGTTGGACTCTAAATCCAACAATGCTTCCACGGAACTTGAAGAAGGTGGAAAGAGAAAATGGCAGAAATGGAAAGAAAGATTCCATGAATGATGTGTTTCAAGATGATTCACATGTTGACGTTGATGTGCAGACAAAGAAAGGACCTTTGAAATGGATTGGTAAGAAATGGTTAGAGTGCTTATCCAATTAAGATTGAATGTCTTTTTGAAAATGCATCTATTTGCATTTTTTGTTAATGGAATGCAAGTTGCAGGTTTTTACCAAGAAGGTGAATGGAAAAGTTGAGTAGAAGACTCACTTTGTTGCTGCAACATTGTATTTCATTTCAGCTTCGAAAGTACAGTGTGCTTAAGCGAAAGTTGAAGGATGAAATGCATGCATGAGAATGATGTGCATGAACACAGGGATGTTGATGATTTCCTTGTATTTAAACATGGATGTGCGATTAACTTCAACGGTTGATCACTTTGTTGTAAACATGCATGTAATGTTAATATTGACTTGAGAAAAGTTGATTTGGTCTCTAAGATGGAGATAATGATAAAGTGTTTCATCTTTGAAAAGAATCCTTGAGATCTTTTCTACATGCTTGACTTGAAGGGTCAATTGTTTTAAATGCATGTTTTGTTGGCTTGTTATCTAGTCCATCATTTGTAAATGCAGATGTAAAGACATGGAAGTGTTCACAAGATGTGAAATCTGTTTCTTTTGTTGAAGCAGGAGTTTAGGCCATCCAGTTGTTGTATGTAATCCTATTGTTGTTAACAGTTGTTGTCGGCAGCATGTCAAACAGGTAGAAATGAAAATTTTGTGAAGCAGATGTAACTTCACAGTGGTTTGAGCCACCTTGGATCAATGATCAAGGCAGAGAAGTTCAAACTATCTTCTGTGATCTTCTCAACAAGAGTTCTGCAGGAAGTCAAGGAGGAAGACAGTTCTTCTCAGGAGGACCAACACATCCAGGAAGGAAGTGGTCAAAGGCTTTGGTTCAGAGGCACTATACTGCTAGTGTAACCCCTTATTATTATTAGTACAACCCCCTTATTATATTGATATACCCATGTAGTGCCCATATTGTTACTATTGTGCCCCATAGAAACCCACTATTGTTATTATTATGCCCTTATATTATTGTTGTTATGTCGGCTATGATTATCTTATGACCCCTTAGACTCCTATATATACAAAGGAGGTATTTTCATTTGTATCATCCAAGAATTGTTCATTTGTGTAATGTAAAGGAGGTTGCCCCCTCGAAGAGGCTTATTTCTAAGTCGTTGATCTATCTTTTCTATCTTTTTGTGAGCTGGTTTCATAACATTTGGTATCAAAGCTTTGGATTCTAGGGTTTCGCTGCTCCAAACAGTCCATCATGGCATTTGCACTATAACTTTTTTGTGCGACGTTTCCGATGCTAATAAAAAAACCCATTTGGGTTGAAATCATTCTGAAACTCGGGTCCGAATTTCAGAGCTTGTGGCGCTATATTTGTGGAGATATGATTTGAGGAAGTTGGCATTTTTGTAGACTCCCGAATTACATTCCAAACAAGTGACCTGGGGAAAATTGTCATAACTTTCTCTCTAAGCATCGGATTGCAATTTCGTCATAAGGTACAGAAAGAGGACGGACTGTAGTTTCTAGTATATATTTTTCAAAGCCAAAGGTCAAAATAGTGACACGTGGCACGTCGTACAAGTTCGATCTACTGAACTAGTCTATAATCAGGTCACTGTGAGAGATTTGGCGTTACTCTTTCTTGGAGAATCCAATTTGGATTAGACTGGGGGCATTGGAAAGAGGACGTAGAGGGCTACTACAGTGCGCAATTTTAGAACTTAAAGATCCAAAAGTACAGAGTTACAGTCGTTTCAAGATCGAGCTCCTAAAATCAAGAAAAAGCAAGATGAGGAAGTTTGATGACAAGGTTCCGGTAACTTGGATACTTCAGATGGAGCAATATTTTGATCTACATGGTGTACCACTGTTACAAAAGGTATGTATTGCATCTTCATATTTAGAACCGGATCAATTTTTATGGTATAAAGGGCTTTGTTCTCGTAAACAACTTGTTACGTGGTCAATTTTCACGGAGGAAATGATAGCACATTATGAGGTTACAAAGAGTAACACCTTCTTTAAAGCAACACCACAAAAATTGGAAAGAGTAAAAGGGCTTTGTTACATAGTGGAAAGTAAAATTATGGCAACAAGGAAGTCTACCCCTCACAACTATAAAGAAGGAAGTGTTGTTTCTTATAGCCTTCCACAACCTACAAGGGTTACACCACAATAATTGGAAGAAAAAAGAAAAAAAGGACTTTGTTACACTTGTGATAGCAAATGCACTAGAGGTCGTAAGTGTGATGAGAAAAAATTATTTTACATATAGTATGAATAGGAGGAAGAAAAGGATCAAGAGAGATCAAAAGAAGAGGATATATACCAGGACCCAACCCCAGAGAAAGAAGAAATGAATCAGACCATATCTTATAAAGCATTAGCAAGAATTACCACTCCTCAAACTCTCAAGATAGAAGGACATATCAAGAAGAAAAAGGTGGAAGAAGTGAAAGATCACATTGAGAAAGAAGAAATGAATCCAACCATATCTTGTAATTCATTGGTCGGAATTAACACTCCTCAAACTATCAAGATAGAAGGGCATATCAAGAAGAAAAATGTTCAAGAAGTGAAAGATCACATCGAGCATCAAGAAATGAATCTGACCATATCTTGTAAAGGATTGGAAGAAATTACCACTCCTCAAA
>APFE030142642.1:0-16393 GCA_000404065.3 Pinus taeda
AAGCGAACCATACTCTTGTTGGTACTCAAACCAGAAAGATAAACAATCACTAATAGAGGATCTGACCACCGATGAACTTAGGTTAAAGTAAAAGGAAACCTCCTGCCAAACCCCAATAGAAAAGGGAAAGATTAGGGAGAGGTGTAAGACATCCTCCTCTACCTTCGTACACATCGAGCAAATGTTGGGACCCTGTAATCCTCTTTTGGAGAGGTTCTCCCATGTTAAAATTTTGTTCATATATACCATCCAAGTAAAACATTTGAGTTAGGGGAGCCTCCCAGCGCCACATCTTAGCAACAGTAGAGGTTGGGAATATGAACCTACTTCAGAGAGATGTAAGAGTATACCTCTTTGACCAAGATGCATCCATTAATCTCCTTTCTACCCCACACAAGATGATCTAGTCTGTTAGTCAAAACAACCCGTAATTGACATAGATTGAACCTACAATGTTCCCATTGTGCTTCCATCCAAGATGGAAGGTGAATGTATGAAGAACTAGGCCATGAGGGAGAGGAATGGGAATAAAATGTGTTAGGGGAAATATGCACTAAATAATATCTTCCCGATTCATGGAAAAAATTTAATGCATTGACTGAGAAGAGATGTCACTCAGTCATACCTTTCATAGTATTAAGGGCAATAGCGACCATGTCTCCCCTACCAAATTCCCACCTCAAGTTACCACATAACAAGATTTTAGCCTTCATCAAACTGCACCAAATGAAGGAATATTGCTTTTCTTTAGGAGCATTAGAGAAAACACAATATTCCGAATTAGAGTTGTAAATATATTTGTCTTTAATACTTTGATGCCATATAAGATCACCTGTATGAGCCCTCTAGAGATTTTTTGTGAGAAGGGAAAGGTTGAATATCTATGAATCATGAATGCCCCATTTCCCATCATCCACTTCCCTTATGAGAGATTTTAGGTTGGCGAGATGAAAGTTTTCCTCTTTTCCAACACCACTCCACAAGAAACCATTAATAATGGCATCAATTTTGTCGATGACAGCCTTTGGTAGGTGGAATAGGAGCATCAAGTAAAATGAGATGCTCTGTAATATTTCTTTAATCATCACAAGTTGACATTCAAAGGAAATCCATTTATGCTCCCACAAACCCAATCTTTGCTTGAACTTATCAATAAGCTAGTCCCAATCATGGTTCCAATAACTGTTTGGTTTTAGATTGAAAACCAAATACTTGAAACCATCCATGAGAGATTGATATTTAGCACTGAAAATATTGGAAATTTCCTTAATAGTTCTCACATCCACCTTGTCAGATATCAGATTGGATTTGTCACAATTCATGAAGAGACCAGAGGCTTTACAAAAAATAGACATAATATGATGAAAATCTTGTCATTCCTGAATTTGAACATGTCCAAGAAAAATAAGGTCATCCACAAACATGAAGTGGGTGGATATTATGCTTCTGGACACCTTGTAGCCCTCGATCAGACCATTTGTGATTGCTTCATTGATGCCCTTGGTCAGCCCATCTACAACCAAGATGAATATAAGAGGAGAGAGCGCACATCCTTGGTGCATGCCTTGGGATATCTTAAATAAATATGTTGGGTTTCCATTAATTATAATACCCAAGTTTGCAAAGGATATACAAGCCATAATACATGCATAATGCCTTCTCTCAAGGCCTATCTTGTGAAGAATTGATCGCAGCAGGTCCTAGTCAATCATATCATATGCTTTGATCAAATCTATTTTGATGAGGCATGCCTTCATATTCCAAGTTCTGATTGTGTGGATGAATTATTGTGGAATCTCCAATGTATCCTATATCTATCTATTTGGAAGGAATCAAATTTCTCAAGAGAAATGTGAGGAGAAATAATATTTTTGTGTTTGTTAGATAATAATTTGGAGATAATGTTATAGATTGAATTACATAATGATTAGGCCTAAAATCTTTGAAAGAAGAAGTGTTTTTATATTTAGGGATAAAAGAGATGAAATTAGCATTTAATGCAACTAATATATGGATTTTACTTTGTGATTCTTCCACCATTTGTACCATATCAGATCCCATAATGTCAAAAACTTGACTAAAAAAATCAATTGGCCAACCATCACGGCTGGGACTTTTGCTTTTCACCATGGATTTCATAACCATGAATAATTCCTCTAACATGATTGGACCATATAATATATCAGTGGCCTCATACTCCACCATACATAGGAAGTGATTTTCAATCTCCATTTGTGCTATCACATTATCCAACTGTGAGGTAGTGTATAGGATTTTAAAATAACGGTCAACCTCCCTCCAGATGTCCTGTTGCAATGTGATCATATTATTCTATTTGTCATTGATGTTCTAGATAGAATTTGATTGTTTTTTTTCTAAGCCACCCTATCAAAAGAGAAATGTTTCGATCAACACCCGCAACCCAAGGAATCTTCCTTTTCATTCTTCAATGATATTTTTGTAATTCTAATAATCTATTTGTTTTTGTAGATAGTTCAATGATTTCTCTCTTTGTATACTCTTCAAAACAATTGGGGTTTGTAATATCATTAATTTATGCAATTGTTTGATTGATGAGGTCCAACTCCCTTTCATGTTTTGTTTTCCTCATCATGATCCATTGTTTGACCATAGATTTCAACTTTCTTAGCTTAAAAGTTAATTTCTCCATATAATGTTCTCGGAAATACTCCAAAGGTTGGAACCAATAATTTTTAACGAACTCTGCAAAATCATTTTCTTTGAGCCACATATGATTGAATTTAAAATGGATTCCCTTCATCTCATATTCCCATTCCACTCCAAGACTATGGCTTCATGGTCATAGATGTTTATAAATAAATACCTTGATTTTAACTCTTTCCACCCTTCATTTCTGGATAGATTAACAAGAAACTGGTTGAGTATATTTTTAATTCCATCTACACTATTAATCCCATTCCTTTAGGTAGGGAAAATAGGATTAGGGAAAATATCCTTGAGGATATTGAGTGAAATGAGTTCTTTAAAAAAAATTATAAATAGATTAAGGTTATTTTTTTGACCCCAAATTTCACCCTCTTCCTATGTAAGATTCATATCCCCAACCAAAATGGGGTTATTTATCTCCAAGAGACCACATGAATCCATATTATCCCAATAATTCCTTCGATTGGTGTAGGGATCATATTTATTGATAATACGAATCCTCTAACATGTAACCCTACACTATCCTGTCAAAATGATCCCCACCCTAGAATTGTATGATTTGAATTAGAAAATTTTGGGGTTCACTTGGATACCAAGCCCTTGTATGGCCTAGATGTTCTTATAGCACAGATCAACCATGAATGAAAAAAATTGAGAGTATATCCCTAGAAAATACTTTTCAGACATAGTTTCCTATAAGAGCACAATCGATGACTTGTTTGTGAATATAATATTGGGCATGGACCTTATTTTTTAGGTAGATCCCAAACCTTATATGTTGATTGATATAATCTTCTCCATGTGGGCATGTAAGAAGGATAATCACCTATAAGGCCCTGTGTATCAGAAGAGTCATTTGTGCTCATAATAACATTGGATGAGCTAGGGTCAAACAGAGGATAGAGAGCCTCCTCTACAACTTCAAAAAAGCATAAATTAAGATTGTGTTCCACACTAGTATATGAAAAAAGTTTCTTATGTTTAATACTCTTATTCTTGCACTATGAAACATTATTTCTCCAATCATGATTATTAAGTGTGTTTTGATCCAAAAGTAAGGGCTTATTGGTCGATAGAGGCTCCAAAGAGAGAGATCCATCTCGGTATTTGGTGAGAAGATCCCGATCCATCGAAATATGAGATGTTATCTTCCCCAACTAATGAGTTAGCTGATAATTCATCCTTGGGATGGGCTTCGATGCATTATCATTAAGTTGGGCCAATTATTTGGGTCTTAAAAGAGAAATAGGAGAATCAAATGAACAACCCCTTGCTTTCTCTTTGCAGCGGTCGGGAAAATAATGTGGCACAAACTTATATGAGATATCCATGTCTTAGCACTTGTGAGTTGCGAAGGGAGAACCGGTAGCTCTCGTATTACCATCATATGTGATATGCATATCATGTGACACCTAGGGGGCATTAATAATTACTGTGGAATATTTGTTGGTATGATCAACATCTAAAAATACTATTTTTCTCTTTATAATAGGACGAATGACACCAAGATGCACTAGACATGAAGCAATCAAGTGTCCTATTTTATGGCATCCCAGATACCTAAATAGAATACCCCAGAAGTCCACCTATTGGTGAATGGAAAATGGCCCCCAACATATGTCCAAATCTACAGGAAATCCCTTAGAGTAATCTACCTCGAACAAAAACTATGCAACTATTTTCTCGAGGAGACCAATAATACCTTCTTCCACATAAAATATCTTTCCATAATTATTGGCGATTGTCAATATTGCCTTCTTTGCCCAAAGTTTTAAAGGGAGGTTAGGAAGTTTTTCCTAGATAATATTCCATTTTGGAATTTATTTTATCACGTAAAAACCCACATTACATCTCTAAAGACATAGAAAACCTTTGCCTTTTACCCATGGGAGAGAAGCAACTTTTCAATGTTCGCAACCTCTAAAAAGTGGAAATCAAACCAACCCTTTATCATAACACTTACCTTGGGCCTATACCTATTTTCCAAGATGGATGACCAACATCTATTGACCCATTCCTTAATATAAGCCCCCAAAATTTTAATGTATTCCCATCTACCCACCGATACATGTTCTTTAAGACTCATAGCATCTTCCCAGTATACGTCCACACCAAGGATAAGTTTTTGGACTTCTGAATCAACTTTGATGGGTTTCTTACCCTGACATCTTGGGTATCTTGACTTATCCTATTTACCTTTCTAGCCTTCATTATTAAGCCCATGAGCTTCCTTAGGATGAGCCTTCATAGAAGGAACAAGAGATAAAAGTATAGTGGAGCCAAACCCCTTGCCAGTGAATTCCTTTTTCAACTACTATGGTGACATCAATCAAACCATCAACATCAATAATACTATCGATCACAGATGTAATGTCTTCTATTTTCAATGGGATACATACTCCCTCCTTTTCCGACCAACCAAAATGTAGAGTCAATCAACATAGGTGTTATAGCCCCACTTGAAAACATGCATTTGTTAAGTCCTTTGCTACTATATCAAAACTTCTAGAGACTTCCTTTTTACCACCTTTACTGGTTAGGACCAACCACTTGATCACTCCATGATCTCTACTATAACATAAATCAAATGATTTTATCTTTTTTGAAATATGTTTCACTTCAGAGAATTGGAAATTTTTTGTCCACAGATGCTAATGCCACAACACAATGAATTGGCAGAAAAATATTCATGAGTCACAATTTGATCTTACATCTCCAGGAACATGTGGCCCCACCAATTCCCCAAATATATTGTCCATGTCGGGCCCTGATAGTCTCACTATGATAATAAGAGTCAGAGAAGAAAAACCACACTACTCAAAAAAGTGCCCTTAGACAGGTCCAACTGGCTTGGCTCAATAAGGAAAGGTCATTCAAAATTTGGTTGGTTAAGATTTTTGAACATGACCATTAAGGAGATCTAGAATACAATCTAACCATGATGTGAATGACAGTGATCAAATAAGAGAATGATCTGTCTAAGAGAGAAGAAAAATCCCAAGGAAAATCTTCCCAACGGATTCCCAACTCCCGAAAGCCACCAACCATAAATGGGATGACCTCCTTCACCAACACTCACCCAACCAATTAATTGTTTTGAAAATTTGAATCCAAAAGAAACGTCTTTCAAAACTTGGTTAGTTGAGATTATCTGAATAAGCCCATTAAAGAGACCGAGGATGCAATCTGACCATGGTATGATTTAAAGTGATTGAATAAGAGAATTACCTCTCTGAAAATGCTTACAAATCCTGAAACAAATCTTTCAAGTGGACTACCATCTCCCAAAAGCTATCAACCATAAATGAGAAACCTCCTACACCTACACCCACCCAACCAAATAATTGTTTTGAAATTTTGAATCTGAAAGAGTGCCACCACCAATCGCAAACTAGAACCAAACAAGGCACCACCAATTAGGGATACACATCGAAACCCATGGGAACCATTTACTAAGCACACCCAGAAAAAGAAAAAAATATTCACTAATCAACAGAAAAAAATGATAATATCAACTACCTTTTAACATTTAGGGGTCAAGCATTGTGCAACACATAACATATAGACAATTAGATAACCAACTGACTCGGAGAGGATATTGTGATTGATGACTTTCTTCAATATTTTTTATAGCTTTGTAGGAAGCATTCAATACAATAATGATAGACTCTACACCAGCATAGATTGCACTGAACCCAATGGTAATAACATCTCCAACCAAAGCATTATTTACTTAATTCTACATGGTTATCTAGTAGTTTCTTCCCCCATGTACAAAATATCATGACCAATGAGCTACGTTAGCAACATTGATTCTTAGTAAGTGAATTAAAGAGATCATGGAGCATTTAAGTACCTAAAATTTTGCACACCTCCACTAGATTATTTTCTCAAAAACACTTAATTTTGTTATGAAGAAACATATTAAGCTTCTTCTAATAATGCAGGTATGTTGATTTCCTTATTTTCTCGGCCTTTATAGTGTCCATAATGATCAAAACAATAATTAAAATCATTGCAACAATCAACCCCTCTAGTTGAAAGTGTTTAGACACAATGGGGGGTGACATTCTTTCCCCTAATATTCAACACCCTCTCACCATTTCCTGAGAGTCACTCTCTCCCCATTGTCAAATGTAGCCTTCGAAACCTCCTAAACTTAAAACATTTGAAAATACATTCTGAAACAGATATTGCATGCCTATCAAAAACAACAAAAGAATTCCAGTACAGATGCATGTTCGCTAGTCCATTTCCATTTTCTTGTTAATGCTTCAGCAACCCTATTATTTTGCATCTAGATAATTTGATTGAACCACTACCTTCGGAAACTCCACTCATTGAATTCTCTCATTAACTAGTCATGAACCGATATAAAAGCACACCCACATTATGAATTATTTCTTCCATTTTATTCCATTTCAATGAATCAATTCCTCACAACCCTCAATCCATCCTCCACATACAACTTGCTCTACACATATATTCATCTTAAAATTAGTAGTCTTGGCTATGCGTAAATGTGGATTGTATGTAATTAGCTTTTGAACACACTTCTAACTTCAACTAAACTACACCCACCATTATTATTCATTTTTTATTAATAATTATTAAATTAAAAGTCCATGGGTTTGAACCCAAAACCTCCACAAGAACAAGTACTTTTAAATTACTATGCCAACCATTGGGCAATCATAATTTTAATACTCCAACATAAAGCTCTTGTCGGTCCTTTTGATCTCTATATAGTTTTTTTAATTTGAGATAGGGTTTCAAATTTAAAAATTCCAAATAATTTACTAAGAGAATAGCTTTAAACTATTTTTTGAAATTCACTGTGAGCTAATTTCTTAAAATTAATGGTCAATAGGCCAATTTTATATAATTTAATTATTTGCTATTAGAAAATGAAGAACGATGAATAAAAGTTTTTTCTGTTTGAATTGTTTTTTTGTTTTTTAAGAGAAGTGAGATAATTCTCAAAAGTATACCAAGATTTGATTGTTTTTATAAACGTTACTTTTAGTATTTATTATTTATTATTGGGATTTAAAGATACAATAATCAATACAAGTGAATTTTCTTGTAGATCTAAGAAAGATAGATGAACGAAAATTTTAAGAGTCTTCTATCTTGAGAATCTTTCTTCTTTGTGAAGAATAATTTCTAAATATCTTATATCATTGTTTGTAGGTCTAATAAAGTGAGATGAATGGCTTTTTTTTAAGTCTTCTATGCCGACAAATTTTCTTTTTGTAAAGAATAATTTTTAAATATCTTATATCATTGTTTGAGATTTAAAAATAAAATCGTGGAAAAATATATATGAATTGAGTTTGTTGCAACAAAGGAGAGATAACATTTTTCATATGAAAAAATTAAATTTTTATATAAAAGTAAATAAAAAATAAACACAAAGTTTGTATTTATTATAATGTATTCAAATTTAAATTTTTTTTATTTTTAGTTGTTTAGTATATTTTTATGTTCTTCCTATCTTAATAATATGTAATTTTAATTTAAATATTTTCATTTTATGATATTTTAAATAAGAGATTTTAATAAGATAAATTACATGGAAAACCATGATTAAACAATACATGATTCGTCTAAATTATATATATTGGATATTATGTGTTAATACATGGGTTTTCACAAGGAGATAGCATGGAAAGTGAAGAGGAAATTTAGAATATAACTACAAGAAATTTCATGCATACGAAGGGGATCCATGGAAAGAGATCTATTTACTCAAGAAATTTAGGATAAAGATTGAAAGAAGAGTAGTGAATCTTTAGTATCTTAAGGATTGTCATGATAGCGTCGTTAGACAAAATTTAAATATTACTGTGGATAATCCAAACTCTTCTTCTACAAAAGATAATGACAGAATTCTGAAATCTAACATTATTTCCCTATACGGAGTGGTTGCATGGAAAGAGATTTGTTTACTCGAGAAATCTAGGATAAAGATTGAAAGAAGAGACCAAATTTTCAAATTATTAATGATTGTCGTGACAGAATCATTAGACAAAATTCAAATATTACTATGGATAATCTGAATTCTTCTTCTACAAAAAATAACCACAAAAGTATGAAATCTAACATTATTTCCCTATATGGAGAGGATGCATGGAAAAAGATATGTTTACTCGAGAAATCTAGTTTAAAAATTGAAAGAAGAGCATTAGACCTTCAATTTCTTAAGTATTTTTGTGATAGAAACATTAGACAAAATTCAAATATTACTGTAGATAATATGAATTCTTCTTTTACAAAAAATAACCACAGAAGTGTGAGATCTAACAAGAAATTTGATGTGTATTTGTAAATTGAGAACGTAGTTACAACCAACTTTATGAGTATTTGCAACAAACTCTTTTTCCACCTATGCCAACATACCATGATGGATTACTTTTGGATGTTTCCTTCTTTCTTTATTATGTTTTAAATTTAAGTTATGAGAATTTTAGCAATTTACATAATCACATACCAAAAATAATTTACTTATTTATACAAGGAGTTTTGTCTTGAAAATTATACTCTTTGTTTACTACTAAAGAGATCCTTTATATATTTTTGCTGCATTTTATTTGTTTACCAATACTAATTTGCAATAACTATAAAAAAGCATAGTTACATTATCGTATATGCAAATTACTTACCACTTATATTTTTTAGAGAAATTATTTGATTTAATTGTTTCTCATTTAAAAAAGAATCCTACCTACTATAGCCTCCAACACATAATGGGATATTCCAAATGTTTAAGAATAACTACTCCATAACAAATATCTAATTTAGTTATGATATTTTAATCAAATTATAATGTATGTTATTTTAACCATGGAGTTTTTACTCGGAGCAAAGCAATATTGTTCTAACTAACAATGTATTCTCACATTCTATTTACTATTGAAATATGTCAACATTTACAACATGTGTACAACATCCACTTTAGATAACTTCTACCAAACTCTTATAGCTCACTCTTTTAATGGCGTATAAGATAGTTGCAATTGATCCTCTTCTTTGTTAGTTAAAAAATTGATTTCAATTGTACAATTCATTCATTTCCAATTGCTTGATTTTGATGAGTTATTTTTACAATTATTATTGATGTGGCATATGTGTGTTACTTTAAATTTAGTTATCCATTGTTCTCTTGGTTATTCAAGTTATGTATCCTCTAACAAAACATTAATCTTAGTCACTTCGTTGAGTTTGAGTGCTAGTTTATTAACAATCCCACTTGACTTAGTCTTTCATTTTCTAACTACTTATTCACCACACTTCATAAACTAGTCAATACTAGAGCATACTAGGTCTTGTATCGATATGCTTCATTAGCATTCATTCAAGGCTTCCATATGTTAGCCACTAATGTGTTCACCCATTTTATTTTGCTCAATAAGTTACATAATTAGTTCTATCTTATGTCAATCTTCTATCTATTATATTTCCCAAACCAACTTATACTCTATTCTAAGCTTCTCTTACTTGACTACTCAAATTTTCAATACAATGTCTTACCCTAAATAATGTTATTTTTATCTACCAAACTTCCTACATTATCAAGATCCATTTCAAAGACCCCCCTCAAGAAATTTTTAAGTACTGAAGAAAAAGAATGTTGGTTCTATTTTAAACCATTTGAAATAGTGAGACATAAAATGAAATTTGTTAAGGACAAAATTGTTCAACATCAATTGAAAGGAGTCTATAAAATTAAATGCTCCCATGGAAGAATCTATATTAGTGAAACTAGTAGATCATTTAAAACAAGAATAGAATAAAGGAGTAGTTTGCTGACATTAATAATCAACGCTCTCACTCCTTTGCTTTGGCAAAACATTCCCTCCTCACCAAGCATCATATCATCTCATAAAACACTTCTATCATTTCTAAGGAAGATCACTACTTCAGTAGAAGATTTAGAGAGGCTCTTGAGATTTTAAGACATCGAGAAAACCTCAATAGGGATGACGGACTTGGAATTAGTAGAAATTGGCTCCCAATACATTAATTTATAAAATTAATTTATTATTCTCGTAATTAATTCTAGTATATCAATTTATTGGCTTATTAATAAATAAACCAATAATATATTAACATTTATTAAATATTCAATACAAATATATTGATTTATGTCATATTTTTATTATACAATAGTTTATTAATATATTACTAATGGATCAATGTATGCATTATTATTAATGTTATAATTAGTTTCGTACTAACTTCAATTAATTAATACAAAGTACATTAATCTATTTATTTAAATACAATGGTTATCTATATTATATTAATATATTATAATATTTGTCCATAACCTATTAATAATAGTAAATATTATCATAATTTACTAATGAATTCCTTACTTTTATGTTTTCCTTCGATTATTATTCAATATTTTTATTTCTTTATAGTATTAATTTCAATATAATTAGTTCTAATACTTTTAATTTCGTTTAAAAACAAAATTAATATATTATTATGTAGCTAATTCTATTACATTATTATTAAATAAATATTTTTCTTTGGCCTATTATATTGCCATTTCATTTTTAACTTTAGCTTTTAGGATTTACTTGATGTTGGCTTAATTTTTTATTTTTATATTTCCTTCTTTATTATTTATTTCTTTTTCACTCTTTTTCACTGACTTTTCCTCTCATCAATTTACATTTTGATGGGTCAAGTCAATTGAAAATGATAATGGTTGATAAAACTAGGGAAGCAAATTATTCAAATTCTAAAGAAACTTGTAAAGAAAGATTTTTAGAAGGGAAACTTTGAATGGAAACTTTGAATGAGATTAGTTTACTCTAAAAATTAAGATTAAAGATAGAGAGAAGGATGGCAGAGCTATGTTTCATCAAAATTTGTACAGGCAACCTCCTTATACCACCGTTGGCCAGCAATAAACATAGACTTCCATCCAATAACAACTCTAAAGCATTTAATGGGTTATGTCAGGGTCTAATGCAGGGTGAAATAAAAAAAGGACCAGGTTTTAGTTAAGCTCTCTATTTGAAAAAGCATTTAGACTACACCTTAAACCATTGGAACATTATTGATGCCAGCTCCTTTACTAAATCCAGTAAGGAAGGATACAATGCACCTGGAAGACAAAAGTTAAAACTAAATAAACATAGAAGACAACATGATTTGGATTCAGCTGAGCAAAACTTTGTGACTCTTCTCTATGGGAGGCTTATTCGCGAGGCCAAAGCAGGGAGGGGTGAAAGTTCCTTTGCATGCGGCATATGTGTCCGGATCCATCCCTTTTATCCCTTTCTCTGGCTAATTCGTGGAGTAATCGTTCCTTTATCAGTTTTTATTGAAGTTTTTGGACTGGACATTTCATGTTTTGCATCATATTCTACTTTTGACATAGTCATAGATTATAAAAGGAACTCAGCGGCGCTATAAGCTCGAACATTGACAACAATAGTGATTTTTCTTTCGTGGTGAATGCAGTAAATGGAAACGACCAATTAAACCTTTCGGATAACCCAATCGGTGAATTAGAATCCTATGTTCTCAAATAGATAATAAGAACACCTCAAATATTAGTAAGGTCAAGTTTGAAATTAATAGAAAAGTTACTTCAAACCATAATATTTGCAATATAGATTTAAACCCTAACATGCACATTTCGAATCCAATAATAAATAAACTGCACTCTCTTCATAACCACTTGAATGATAATAAAATTTCAAATGAGAGTAATTTAATTTGTAATATGCCAATAAAGAATATAAGTCAAAATTACAATAACGATATCAATGATATTGAGAATATAAACAATTGTGACGATAATTTGAATAGTGCTCATAGGAGTAATAACGACCCTAAAAATAATTATTGCCTTTAACCAAAAGCCAAATTGAGTAAGAGCTGAAAGATAATCAACCTATTTAATCACCCTTTGAGCAATATTAAAATTATCTTTGTCAAAAAGGGACTCAACTTTGTCATTGCCCCTAAAGGCATCCCAACTGAAAGTATGATATGTTGTATTGAGGATAGAATACAACACCTTGATAGTGATGAAAAGAAGAAGATATAATGCAAGATTGTGCCTTATTTTTCAGAAAGGTTAAACCTTCCAAAATAACTTGTCCAAGCACTAAAAAATCTAAAATATGATGATAACATTGTTATACTCAAAGAGGATAAGGAAGGTGCCACCGTAATCCTCGATAAAGAAAGCTACATTGAAAAAATGAAGGACCACCTCAATTGTGGTAGCTAAAGGAAGCTTGACAAGAACTCCATCTCTAAAGTATCTAAGGAGGTGAAGAAATTCATTAAGGAATCCAATTTTATGATACAATTAAGAAAAAAACTCCTCCTAACCGATGAGATAACACCCAAAATCTATAGTCTCCCTAATTCTCATAAAAATATAGTTCCCAAGAGACCTATTGTTAATATCATTGGTTTTCCAACATATTAATTTTCCAAGTATATGGCCGAAAGTTGAGCCCCCTTGTTGACCACACTGACTCCTTCATAAAAGATTCATATGAATTTGTTAAACTAATTAAGGATGAAAATGTCGATATGGATGACTTAATCATTAGTGTTGATTTAGTTTCATTATACACAAATATTCCCTTAAAATATGTTATCCAATTTCCTTATGAGGTTATTAACGCTGAGACAACTAAGCATGCATAAGTTTTCCTAAGCTCAATATTATTTAGCTTCCAAGGAGAATAATATGAACAAGTCACAAGTGTTGCAATGGGGTCCCCTCTTTCTCCAATTGTAGCCAACCTCTACATGGAAAAAATTGAGCATAAAGTAATTGAATCATACCTATTGAAACCTAAAATATGGAAGAGATATGTCAATGATACTAATGTAAAATGGAAACATGGTAAATAAGGACTCAATAAATTCCCAGAGCATCTAAATGGAATATCAAGTGACATAAAATTCATTATGGAACTAGAAGACAATAATTGTATTAATTTCCTAGATGTATTGATTACCAAAAATGAAGATGGGACGTTGGGACAACAAGTATTCAAAAAAATGACACATATTAATAGTTACCTACATGTGGACTCCCACCATTACCCAATTCAAAAATTTGGGATCCCCAATAAGTCGGCATTAAAAGTTGTTATGATATGCGATAAAGATCACTTGGATCAAGAGTTGGACCACCTTAGTAATGTTTTTAAGAGGAATTGGATACAAATATAAGGACATTTCTAAATCCATCATGAAGAAAAAGATAAGATGAAACCCACACAAAAATCAGCGAACTTGTTATCTTCCAACAAAAAAAGCACGCCTTCTATACATACGTGGTGTAACTGAGATAATAGCTAAAGTAATGAGAAAACATGAATATTGGTTCTATTTTTAGACGATTTGAAACAATAAGACATAAAATTAAATCTATCAAGGACAAAACTGATCAACATCAATTAAAACAATAATAAAGTAGCATTGTGTTGACATTAAAAATTAATGCTCTCACTCTTATACTATTTCAGAACATTCCCTCCTCGCCAAGCATCACATTTGCTTAAAAAACACTTATATCGTTACTAAGGAAAATCACCGTGTTAAAAGAAGATTCTTAGAGGCTCTTGAGATTTTAAGACATATGAACACATTAATAAGGATGGTGGACTCGAAGTTAGTAGAAGCTAGCTCAATACTCTCTTAGCTCTAAATTATTGGTATTTATCTCTTTACACTAATTTATTATCCTAGTACATTGATTATAATATGTCAATTTATTGGGTTATTAATAAGTAAACCAATAATCTATTAACTATTATTAATACAAATATATTAATTTAATTACATATTTTGTTATACAATATTTTATCAACATAATGGATGAAGGTACTATATTATTATTAATGAATCAATAGTTTTGTACTAATTCAGTAACAATATAAAGTACATTAATATATTCATTAAAAATATTGGTTATCTATAATTAATTAAATATATATAATATTATTATAATATTATATTATAATTATTAAATACTATTAAATTATTAATATAATATAATAATTTATGTTTTAGTGTTATAAAATTGGCAAAAAATTGTTAAAAAGACCTCTGCTACAACATATGTTTGTGGTAGCACATGTTTTAGTGGAAATGATAATGAAACTTCATCACAACTAAAAAAATCTAGGCAGCGGAAAGTTTTAGCAAATGTTTTATTAGCGGTGCGCTTACTAGAAAAATCACACCGATGGTGTAAGTTTAAATAAAAGCACCAAGACTAGAAACAAATGTATGGAGCATTAGTGCGCTAAATTTATAAAAGAACTAATGCTTTAATAATAAAAGCTCATCGGCTCATAGAATCAATGTTACCATGCATTGGGGTGTTGAATGAAAACAACACTAGTGCCTAAAAGGTATATCGCCCAAGTGCTTATGTCTTCCAAAAATGTCCCATATAGTACTTTTCTTGAAGGACACCTAGGGAGGCAAGAAAACCTTGCATCCCTGGTGCTTTTATATTCTCCAATGCACCGGCTAGTTATGCATAATGATGCACCAATGATGGTGAGTTGTATAAACAACACCAGTGCTTTAAAAGTATAATTCTCAAGCGCTTATGTTCTTGAAAAATCCTTGGTGCTATAATTTTCACAAAATGCACCAGGGGAGGGAAAAAAATATTGTAGTACCGGTGCTTTTACATAATCTAATGCACCGATGTGTCAAAGGTAATGATGCATCGATGTGTTAAAGGAGAATCACACTGGTGCATGAAATGTATATCTTTTCGGTGTGTATTTATTTTACAAACATGCCAGGATGACATTTTTTATTACTGTAAATATCATTGTTGAAAACTGATATTCAGACTTGTGCACATTAATATACGGTGTCTCGGTACCCATTTTAATTTTTTTAGAAACATCGACTTGTGACTGTGCAATTATTATGACTTTTTAAATTTTTTTATTCATAAAAAAATAGACATATATCTTATAACAATATTCATGTAAATTAAATTTTGACTAGTGAATTTGTATATGATGTTTAGATTAATTTGTTATATCATCAGATTTCACATCTCTTCATTATAATATTTAATCACTGGTGTAAAATTTCATAGCGACATTAGACAACATAATAAAATAAAATAAAATAAAATGTATTTGATTGTATATGAATAAAGGGTTATTTGTTATATAGAATGGGATAGTTATTGGTAAACCCTTGTCTTTAAATTGGGACACTAAGTCCATTACTTTAAACAAATTGTTTGATTTTCACAGATAAATATTTAAAAAAATACAACAACTTGCGTTGATAGCTAAAAAGATCATCATTGTTAAGAGAATAATTTCGGCAAAATCACATAAAAAACCATTTGTCGACGTGTTTCGAACCAACCAGTGTGGTTCATCGTCAGGACAAGTTGAAGATCCATCTAGCATAGCATGTTAAATAGACTGAGCAGAGATTCCAACGGCTAATTAACGGCTAATTTGACTAAAGAACCCAGGTCAAAAATTAAATTTAATAATGTTAATATTATAATATTATTATTAATAATTTATAATTTATTTTATGGAAAAAAGTTAAATCTGGTAAAATTATATAAAATAAATTCAGGTTAGTTTAAAATTTAATTCAATAATTTATTTCAATATTATTATTATTACTATTATTAATATTATTATTATTATTATTATTA
>APFE030142649.1:0-54423 GCA_000404065.3 Pinus taeda
TTTCCCATCCTCTGGCATCGATCACACTCACTAATGTACTTATTCACATCCTGATGAAGAGTAGGCCAATAATATCCTACTTGCAACACTTTGAATGCTATCCTCTTTGCTGCAAAATGACCTCCATAAGGCCCATCATGATAGGTCAGAAGGATGTTAAAGAGTTCATTTTCCCTTAAACATCTTCTCAAGATTTTACCTGGGACAAGTTTGAATAGATTGCCCCCAATCTAGGTGAAGGTGGCACTTTTCCTGATTATCTTGCTCTTTTTTCTGGAGGGTAGGTTTGGTGGGAACTGCGCTGATACCAAATAGTTTGCTATATCAACAAACCATGGGGAGAGTACTGAGATAGAAAACAAATGCTCATCTGGTAACTGATCATCCACCATTCCTTCTTCACCTACAGGCATATTCATCCTAGATAGAAAGTCAGCAACAACATTCTCCTTACCAAGGTTATCAACAATAGTTAGATCAAACTGCTGCAATAAAAGTAACCATCTTATGATTCTAATATTTACATATGGTTTGTTCATTAAATATTTAATTACATCATGATCAATATGCACAAATGTTTGATAGCTTGTAATATAATTCCTAAACTTGTTCAATGAATGCACAAGAACCAGGAGTTCTTTTTCGGTCACAGTATAATTTAACTCGGCCTTTGACAGGTTTTTATTGGTAAAATAGATGGCATAAGGCAATTTATCCTCTACCTGACCTAAGGATACTCCTATGGCTTTATGTGAGGCATCAACATGGATATGAAAAGGGAGGGCCCATTTTGGGCCTATCAAGATTGGTGCAATGATTAATTTACCCTTTAGAATGTCTAGGGCCTCTTGTAAGCTTTTTTACCATATAAATTCAAAATCTTTGGCCAACAATCCGAACAAAGGAGAGGCCAATTTTCTAAAGTCCTTTATTAACCTTCTGTAGTATCCAACTAACCCTAAGAAACTCCTAACATCTCTATGATTTTGTGGAGCTGGGACCCTTTGGATGATGGCTAATTTGTTTAGGTCCACCTGCAGCCCTTGCTGAGATATGGAATGACCTAGCACACTCCCTTCAGTCATTAAGAATTCACATTTTTCTAGACTGAGAGACAGGTTCATTTCAATGCATTTGCGTAATACTTTGCTTAGGTTAGTTAGGGCCTCTTTAAAATCATAGCTGTAAGGTGTAAAATCATCCATATAGATCTCTACAGCATCATGTACTAACTCATCAAAAATACTCAAGGTTTCTCTCTGGAAAGTGGAAGGAGAATTGCATAAGCCAAAAGGAAGGACCCTATAGGAAAAATTACCCCAAGGACAGGTGAATGTGGTTTTATCCTAGTCTTCTGGGAATATTTGGATTTGGTTGTACCCATTGAATCCATCTAGGAAAGAAAAGAACTTCTTCCCCACCAGGCCATCTAGCACTTGGTCAATGAAGGGTAGGGGAAAATGATCCTTCCTTGTGGCTTTGTTCAACTCCCTATATTTGGCAAAAATCCTCCACTTACCATTCTTCTTGGGAATTAACACTAAAGGAGATACACACTCATTGTTAGAGATAGGGTAAATGAACCCTGCATCTAACAATTTTTGTAGTTCTTCTTTGACGATGTCATTAAGGGTTGGATTCATTCTCCTTTGTGGTTGACTGATTGGCTTGCAGCCTTCCTTGATGTATATGTGGTGAGTACACACTGAGGGGTGTACTCCCTTCATTTCCTTATAGCTCCAAGCGAAGGCTTCTAGGTTCTCTTTCAACAATTTTCATAGTTGTTCCTCTTATAAAGTAGAAAGAGATGGATTAATATTAAAGGTTTTCTTTGGGCCAAATTCTATGGTTTTGACTCAGAATGGGTTGGAATCGGCCAAGCATAAGTCAATTTGATGATTTTTCAGTGTTTCCTTTACTTCTTCTTCTAATGGCAGGGAACTAGGAATTGGATTTTGGAGCAGATGTTCAATTAAATCATCCTCATCTTGTTGTCCCCCTCCTATGATTGCTTCCAAAGTATAAAGTTGGGCAGAATAACCCCCATCTTCTTCCTCCTCCTATAACCATAAAGGTAAATCATGCTCTAGAGAAGGTTGAGCAGGAGGGTATATGACTAATTGTTTGGACATATGCCCATTCTTGATGGTCATATTCCTAGCTCTACAACTAATGTAAGCATCAGCTGTGGCTAACCATGGTATCCCAAAGATGAGAGGGTAACTAGTAAGATTAGCCTTAGGTTGGAGCACTAGGAAATTTGTAGGGTATTCCCAAGAATCAATGGAGAACATCACATCCTCCACAATTCCCTTAGGGGTGACTGTGGAACGATTTTCAAGTTGTAGCACTGTTGTGGTATTTCTCAATGACCCTTGGAGGTTGAGTTTGAGCATGGTGTCCTTAGTCATCACATTAATGGTAGCCCCCATATCAATCAGAGTGTGTGGGACAATGGTGCCACTGATGTGTACATCTACTACAAGGCTTCTAGGGTCCAAATATTTTGGACATATGACTTGCCCCAACATTAAGTCAGACAACTTCCCAATGACATTAATGGTAGGGGCATCCCTTTTTCTTCTTCCTGGATGCTTGAAGCACTTCTCCTTAATTAACTTGTTGTAAATGGGAACATCTTTGATGGCCTGGAGAAGGGGGATTTTTACAAATAGATTTTTCAATTCTCCCAGAAGTTCAGTTTCTTCTGGGGTAGGCTGGAGTGGTTGGGCTAATCTTTGAGGACAGGGTGGATTTACTTTAAGGTTGATTTCCTCTCTTTCTTCCTCAACCTCCCTATGTGGAGATGGAGGTTGGTTATCAGGGAGAATTATCCCTAATCTTAGGTTGATCTCCTAGATTTCTACAACATAAGCTAGGTATGATGTGTCTCCATTGTATGCTTGTTGAGCCTACTTATTGTTTGGGTTTGGATTTGGTTGGGCAGGCATATGGGGTTTCTTGGGTGGAGGAGAGTGCAGGAGTTGTGGTTGTGTAGGTGGTGGAGGCAATAGGGCTAGAACATTGTTGAATTGGGGCCTCCACCCCTGGGGTGGGGCATTCCACTGATGTTGTGGCTAAAAATAAGGTTGAAATGACTAGCTGGCTGGCTGGGATTAATACTGAGATGCATAGGACCAAGGAGGGGGTGTAGACTAGGAAGGATGAGGAGGGGGTCCCTAAGAAGGTATAACTGTGTCTTGGTTGGGGTTGTGGCCCTTGCATACCCTGCTGGTATGGTCTAGGCCCAAGAGGTCTCCTTTGGTTGATGTAGCAAAGCTGCTTAGTTACCCCTTCAACTCCTTGATATACTGCTTTGAGTCCAGGTAAATAAGGGCACTTGTATGTGGAGTGGTTTTCTTCACAGACTGAGAAAATATGAATATAATTTAATGTACATTCGTTCCTAGGATGCCTCCTAGTGCATCTAGGACAAAAAATGGCCAAGTCTCTCTCTGCTTCCTCTTGCTTCCTTTTGATGTTCATGGTGTCCAATTGTAAGGCAAGGGTTTACATCATGTCACTTTTGAAATCTTCCAGCATATTTCCAGTTTCACCTTTGATGGATAAGTCAGAGGATGATGTATTGGCCATAGGTTGACTACCCCTACCATTTTTCCTTGCTGTCCTAGAATGGTTTCTAAAGACAGTCTTAATGTCCTCATAGGTTAATTGGTAGACATCTCCTCCTACTATCATATGTAAGGTATCTATAAGATCTTCCCTTACTCCTCTAAGCAAGACCAACTTTAGTGACTCAGGGTCAAGTGTGCACTTGGCCTTTTTGTAACTAAGTTGGAATCTTTCTTCATAGTCTTCTAGGGATTCATCCTAGCCTATGGTCATCCTGAAAATCTCTTCTTTAGTGTCTTTTAACCTACAGTAGTCCCTATATTTGTTGTTAAAATCTTGTTGCATTTGAGCCCAAGTTGTGATGCAATCTCCAGGTAAACCCATGAACAAGCACAATGCTGCATCCTTGAGGGTAGATGGGAATAGTTTTAACTTTTTCTCATCATTTATATAGTCATAGGTTCGGCATATAACACAAAATTCAAATAGGAAAGTGTCAGGGTCCTTTGTGGTCAGGCCATGGAAATGAGGTAGAGCAGAGGGGCCTATATTCTTCATCTTAGTGTCCCCATTGGTTTCCTTGATGGGGAAGGCACTCTGAATTCTCTCTTTATCTCTCATGTCATTTTGGTTTCTAGCCATTGGTTCAGTAGGAATGGGTTCTTCCTCTTCTTCTTCTTCTAGAGGTTCCTCAAATAGGTAAGTTTGCTCACCTAAAAGGTCTTCCAATTCACCACCACTGAAGAAGAGAGAAGGTTGCCTGTTAGATGCAGTGGGGGTATTTGACAAGAATTTTCCTAAATTGTCCCTAATCCTACGAGGCATGAAAGGAAATGTTTTTGGGTTGGTTTTTTGTAATATTTTGTTAAAATTAGAAAGTACTTGCAGAATGGAAAGGAAAGCAGATAATGACAACTGAAGGAAAGAAAGAAACTAGAATACTTTTGCAGAAATAAACTAATGGAAGAAAGTTGAAGACTAGAAGTAGAAGAAAAGAAAGTTTGGAGACTAGAAATAGAAGAAAGCAATAATTACTTCCACTTAGACACCTCCCCGAAAATGGCGCCAAAAAGTGATGAGCCTAGGTATTGTAACAATAATGCTGCAAATCCCAGGGCTACCAACATTACTTATCAACTCGGGGTTCGGACAAACTTGGAGGTGACAGTGCTATATATACAAGTAGAAGTGAAGGTCCTGCCTGTTGTCATTGTTTATCTGGCAAGAGACCGTAGGGGTTCCAAGCCAAACTTCTATAGAGTCATAAGTAGCTTAACTATTTGATGGAAGGAGAGCAAACCTTATTCTAAGAGAGAGCTACTTCTACCGCAGTAATGAAGAAAACAACATGAAATGACAAACCTACACCATAACCTAACTAATCAATCGAACAACTATGCTAAGTAGAATTCCTAATTTAACATTAACCTAATGCTAGTTATCTATGTTGCAGAAGTAAAAACATTAAAATTAGAATAAGGGGTAACAAGGGAACTTAGGCTAAATCGGGTTTCAGGCAAAAAATGTAGTCGAAGGTCGAAATCAGTGAGAGGAGGATGTGAGGAAGCAACAATGCGTAAGAACCATTGGATCAATCGAGTGGAAGGTAAATGAACAACGAGGATTTGATCGCAGGAGGTTATGTAGGTAGGTGGGTGAACAAGGGAGCAAAGGAGATGAATGGATGAGATTTAATCGTGTGGGTGAGGGCAAGAGACGGACGGATGAGGCTAGTTGGCAGATGGACAGAGGAGATTAGATCACGGGCAAAAGAACGTGTGAAAATGGTGGAGCGGGTTTAGAGGGCGGTAATCTGTTTATCACACGCCCTCAAAGATGTAAGTGGTTTTCTGAAATTTTATGTGATTATCCTCCCCGGATGACACGTAGCATGGGGAAACCACCCATTTTGTGTGCTCTAGGGTAGATAATGGTTGGATAGAAATCCATGCAATATGGCACGATAACTGTTGGATCAGGTGGGGCTGATCAACGATGGAGATTGACCAAGCTAGGTGGCGATTGGGTGAAGCGACAATTGTCAGATCAGGCAAGGCAGATCGACGGTGGGGACTTAAAGTTCATAAAATAAGTGGTGGACTCCATGCGGGACAACGGTTGGAGAAAAGAGTGAATCAGACTGTGATTGTGAAGGTTTGTTTGTGATGAGATGACGAGGAAGCGATGTACGAGGAATGTGCTGGAGGTAGTTTTTAAAGGAAAATGACAGAAAAAACCAGTGCGGGTAAACAACTAACTACATTTAAACAATGAACTCCATAGCCTATGCGAGAACCATAGACTGTGTTTTTGGGGTTGCTGGAGGGTCTTCGCCTCAAGTCATGGTCCCAAAGGGAGGAGATGAGGCCGAGACACCTGTGCACAACCTGATAGTAATATTTTCATCTAACTAACTTGTGAATTAAAAACACAAATGAAAGTAAACTACAACAAATGCAGCTACTGTAACAGATTAACAGAAACATGAAACTATTCAAATAAATGTACAGAACCAGAAAGTTGCTTAATCAAATGAATCAAAACCAGAAACTTCTTGAGCAAATGCATTAGCAAACCATGAAACTACTGAAGCAAATGAATCAACAAGCCATGAAACTACTTAAATAAATAAACATAACAAAACTCTATGCTAGCGTAATAGTACAATAAAGAGGAGCTGTGACTGCTTGGGTTGGGCCCTAACCCAAGAGCTTCAACTCTTGAAGTTTAACTCAGAGCTGGCTTAAACATAACTCACCTTTATCATAGAAACCATGGATTACAGAGAAAATTCACAAGTCTTTGCAATTCAGAAATTAAAACAGAGTTTTACAAATGAAGTCCCCCCCTTTGAGGTCCTAAGCCTCTCTACTTATACATATGAAGTCTCCAACAACTTCCTTCCAAATTAGGGTGGTTTGGCTCCCAACTCAAAATAAACTATTTTCTGTCCTTTTCACTTGCTTGGCTATCTTTTAGTCCACATGATGTGGTTGTTTGCACTTCGAGATGTTGGAGGAATATTCGAATGGAGGGGTAGTAAATGAGGAGGATTGATCTCCTATAATTACTCTCCCTTGTCTCATTCGAGTCTTTACCAAGGTCTTTTCCATAGTTCTTTGAATTTATCCTTTATACCTGCATTTTTCCTTGCTTTTACCCCTTTATTCCTACATTACATGCACATTAGACCACAAAACCAAATATCCAACTCTAACTCATTTCATAAACAAAATATAATCAAAAGTATGTAATAAGTTGTGAGAATAGTTGGTTTGATTAAGCTAGGAGGTGAATTAAGGCCAATTAAGGCCCATATAATTACTTAATAATGAGGCTCATCAATCGTACATCTCACATGCTATCTTCTTCTCATGGATATGAGGCATTGTATGATCTTTGACCCCTTCTAGAATGATCCTCTTTGCCTTGATATCATTCTTATTATGTTGGGCCAATTGTTGGTGGTCTTAAGGTGGTGCTATTGTCTGCTTAATGTACTTTCCCACCCCATTATCTTCCAGCACTATCGTAATCCTCCCTTTCCAAGATATTATGTTTGATGCTCCCTTTAGAAAATTCTATGCTCTCAACCCTTGGTAAGCCATCCTGCTTCCGCTGGGATCTCTCTAAAAAATTGCCCACTAAGAGTCTTGTAGTCCTTCACAAAAACTATACTTAGGGCCTCTAAAACTACCTCTCCTAGCAAACCTAATAGTAATTCATAGGTATTCACTTAGGGTTACTTTTCACACCTACTAGCATCCCTCCTCACTGCTCTTAAGATGCTAAACACTGTCCAACCTGAAATATCAACCTACAAAATACGTCAACTTAGAATGGAATATATACCTCTTGAAGTCTCCTTCCAGCTATTTGAATACCTCAACCTGTGCACTATTCTTCTAGGATCTTGGCCCTGGTTAGGACTTCCTATAGAAACTACTAGAACCCTTCTACTCAGCCTCAAATTCACTCCAAAACTGCACTATCCTCTCTTATAATAAACCCATATCTTACATTTCCTTCTATGATAATTCAACCAATGCTCTAGCTATTTGTAAGGCCTAACAACCCTCTAAAAATTCAGATTCAGTAGCTTGGTATCATTCCAATCCTTGCACAAAACTAGTGCCTATTTATTAATAGATTTAGTACTTCAAAACCTACGCAAAAAAAAACCCTCAACCATCTGCAAGATCTACCCTAAACTCAGTCTACCTCAAGGGACATAAAATACCCAGAACTCACATCCTTATTCTCTTGAACAAAATCCTATAGTGGTTGTGGCTATCTTAGACAATATTCTCCTTCTTGATGAATAATTTTCTCTTTTGATGTGCTATCTATATTTTGATCCAAGCTCTGATACCATGTAGAACTCCCACGAAATTTTGATCTGTTGATAAGAACAATTTGAAAAACAATTTCTTTTCTTACAAACACAAAATTTCTCTACTCATTTGCAACAGAATTGGGAACAAAAATAAAACACAGTCACACAAGTAAAGACAATTTTTTTTCTATTTTTTTTTTAAATAGGGAACCCAACTAGGAAAACCCTCTATTTGATGATAATTTTATTGATAAAAAAATTGAGCAATTGATCTCTTTCAAAAATAATTGTTTCAATCTGAAAGACACACTTTCCTTTCCTGCTTGATCTGAGCTTGAAACCTTTTTAAGACTGCTAATATCTGCTTCCTTCTACAAACCTATGCACAAGCTTCTCTTGCACACTTTTCCTCTAACAAGGTCCATGCACAAACTTGTGCTTCTTATTGCTTGGTCTCACCAACTCGTGTTTACCAAAATAATAATTAAACTTGTGCCTTTGTTCCTCCTTATAAAGGCAATTCAAATGGTTAAAATTAGTGAGTTTTTTATTTAAGGAATTGAACTTGAGCTTTTCTAGTTAAAAAAATTCAACATAACTAGTTAATTGGATCCTCCTAAAATTTAGGAGGCTAACACCACTTAAGATTTCAATTCCCAATTTAAATCACACTAGAAAATCAAAACTCGACCTTCAACTTCAACACATCAGTTAACTGCCTCATGCACTACTAATTTTGAGGGAAACTCCTAAATTTTAGGAACTCGACCATGCACAAAAAAGGAACTCAATTGTGACTCCTTGAATTAAGGCACAAACCAAGGAATCACTTTTCTCACTAATTTTCAACAACATGCTATTGAGAATCAATCTTATATAGGGAGTATGTTATCACAACTAGAGATCACAATGATTGAAGTGTAGAACCATTATCATGAATTTTAAATCCAAGATCCACATGATCAAGGCTTCAAATCAACACCAAGGAGCTACTACATTCAGAATATGTATATGAGGAGGTTTGATGGTAATGATCCCTTAACATGGCTGTTTCAGATGGAGCAATACTTTGATCTACACCAAGTGGCATGCGTACAAAAGGTAAATGTTGCATCCATATTTCTAGAACAAGATACACACATACGGTAACAATAGATTTGTGAAAGGAAAAAAGATTCATTTGTTTCTTGGTCCACTTTTATAGAGAAATTGATACCACATTATGGGGAAATTAAGAGCTATACATTCTTTAGTTAGTTTGTAAGTCTTTGACAAAAAGGTCTAATTATAGAGCACATTCAACAATACCAAAATTTGAGTTTTAGAGTGATCCAGGTGGCTCTAGAGACACACAGGACAAAGATGGCTAATGGAAGCTCGAAAATAAAAATGATCAGAATGATTTCAAACTAGGGCCAGAGAAAAGATCTCATCGTCCTGATCGCGGTGATGTGAACGGTTCATCAAACCGTGTCTGTATGCAAAAGTTAGAAGCAGTCAAAGTTCAGTTGACTTTTTACTGACTGGGCATGCTTAAGGAGGCCACAATTTGGATAGAACCCAACCACCAAATTCTAGCCAACCTGGGCCAGATTCTGGGTGAATTTGTGGCCTGGTTAATTTGTCTTCTTTGGCCTAAAATCTGAATAATTTTAAAAGGGTCTATTTTTTAAAATAAAAATTAAAAAAAAATATATGTGGTGGCGAGCCACCACCCTCGCCACCCCTCATATCTCATAAGAAAATATTTAAAAAAAAAGGTGTGGGTGGCCATGACCCCTCCACCCTCGGAACCACTCAACACCATGTGGTGTGGGTAGCCATGACCCCGCCACCCTTCACACCATGGCTCAACGTAAATGGAGCGGGGATTTGGGTGGGCCGATCTTGGGGCATGGATCCAATCCCAACACACCCCCCATCAAAAACAAATGTGACGGGGAATTTAGTTAAGGGAGCTAGCTGGGGTCAAACCGACTTGGCCCACATGGCCGGCCCCCAAGCAGGTGGCCCCATTAATGCAGAACATAACCTATAGTACCAACCGGTCACCAACATGCGCACTAACCAAAACAAATGTGCACCAAGTTTGAATTTCGGAGGTATGGGGGCGGGCCGCCCAATGCAGAATTGACCCCCCAAATAAATTATAGTTAAAAAATATTAAAACCATAATGTTCTTAAAAAGGGAGGGGCGGGGTTTGACCACCCGACCCCTCCTCAACCATTTACCCATTTTACCAACACACCAACCATTTCATTGGGTAATCCGCTTGGAGGAATTTTATATAAACCCATCAATTTATTCAATGCGCCCAAGGAGGAGGCGAGAAGAATGCACACAAATCAATGCATATGGAACCATAACTGCTATAGAAACAAGGAGCGGAACCATGATCCTTGAAATTTTACCGAGGAGGTAATTTTTCTCCATGTTAGAATATAGTCAAGTTTATAGTCGTTTTTCACAGTTTTTTGCAGGGATCACAATGGCGAGGTCAGATTCGCCTTGTGAGTTGCAGATTTCCAGTCCACCCATGGAGCAGAATCTTTGAGGGATTTAGGGGGAATCTAAAATATTCCTTGAGCCCCAGATTCTCAATTTCTCAGAATTCAAAAATTTGACAGTCGATCTTGCACTATTCGACGCCACAAATCTGATGGTGCTTTTAGATTTTTCATTTTCTCATTCTATTCTTCAGACACTTTTCTAAGTGGAATGTAGGTGTCAACGTTCATGTGCAAGTAGCCATTTCCATGCGATTGATGAGGTGAGATTGATGGCACGAACAACTTCAGCAGTTTGAAATCCGCTTCTTCAGATGACCCTTGGTTGTGAGGTATATGCAGTGTGTCCATGTACTTCTTTTGCTATGCATTGTGCTGCACAGATCCCTATTTGATGTTGATGAGGGATCTTATTTATTACTTGTTTTCATGACTTCTGCTTGATGTGACGCAGAATCATCTATGTGATGTACTTGTTGTCATGATTCATCATGTTATGTTTTGAGATCCTTTGTTATATGTTGATGGGATACTCATATTGTCATCATGTATGTTTGCATTGAGGTCCCTTTTATGCCATATAGGTGGGATGTTCATCATTCATGAGTTTTGTGTCATACTGATAGGAGTCTTTTGACTGAGAGTTCCTGTAGTGGAACATCTCTTGGAGCCACTCCTGCGTGAAGGCATTTTTCCTTGTATGATAGCGAAATCACCTCTATGTACATCATCACTATTGACAACACTTAATGCAGCTACCTACACCATCTTGACACCGAGGCTCAGAGATGTAGTCCCTCTTGGACGAACTCCATTATCAACGTCTTGAGTTTTATGTTTCTAATGATTGTCATGTTCCTCTTCTTTACGTCATGCACATGTATTCATTTATGTTCTTTTAAAAATGCAATTTAACACAGCATGAAAGCAAAAGGTCTTGGAAGGGTCCTTTGTCACACCCGGACCTGGATCAAGTGGTATCAGAGAGGTCTTTGTGTTGATGTGAATTGCAGCGTGAAGAATGGAATGTGCAACAACAAAGGATGAAAAAGCGATGTATGAGACCATGCTTAAAATCTCCAAAATGGTGGAAATAATATATGAAACTCTACAGAAAGAGACAAAGGAAAAGGAGCGATTGCAGCTTTATCTGAAAGCCATGGAAGAGGCCCTGGAAGAACTAAAGCACAAAAAACATATATTCAAATAGAGAATTTTGAATTGAAGATGTGTCTACATGAAGAGAAAAAGGAGAAACATAGTTTTCTACGACAACTACAAGAAAAGGACGAGGCCTTGGAAAAGCTGTAGCATGACCCATGTGAGGTAAAAAGTAGTTCTCTGAATTCGTGTATGTGTCTTAATCATGATTTCACTATTTTTGAAAATCATACCACAGGAATTGGCTCCAAATTGTTGAAGAGAATGGGGTATGAAGGAAAAGGCTTGGGCGTTAATGGCCAAGGCATTGTCAACCCCATTAAAGTAGAAGAATTACCCTGTTAGGCAAGACTTGGGTATGTCAGGAAGGAAGTTGGGGAATGCGCCATGATAGTTAGCAAACCACCAACAACAAATGATGAGCAACCCTCATCAGTTCATTCCAAATAGATAGAGGAGGTAAAAGATGTTGATTTCCTTTCAGTTTTGTCGTCACATAGAATGATTTCTGTTGGATATTTGGAGATCTCAATTATAGGAAAAACATGAGCTCCTTACAAGGACGAGGCACGAGGAGGAAAAAGAACTTGGTGTTAATAACCAAGGCATAACTCAACCAATGGAGGATGTGCAGAGACCTCAATTTGTAGGCTTGAGATACACCAAGGGAGAATGCTCAAAGGTGTCATAATATCCGAGACATCATTGAAATCGTCAAGAAAAGAGGATGATGGGAAAACATCCCCATCATCCCATAGAAGTTTCCATTACAGGGAAAGAGCTGAGGCAAGCTCTCATCGCCATACTTGCACCAGAGACGACAAGGAAATGTATAATAAGTTTTGATATTCGAATGTTCATTTTGATGATAATTATGTTTTTAAAGATGAACATAAAACATGGAAACGAAAAACATGTACCTTTTGTGGATTACATAACCATACATTTTCTAAGTGTTGGAAAAGAATAGCAGTACAAACAAAGAAGAGGCGTGAAAGACCCTCTCAAAAATAGGTAAATAAACATTTTAAATAGATATGGAGGAAGAAAACCTATTGCAATCATTGCGACAAAAGTGGCCATCAAAGAGCCACTTGTTGGAGGATCCATCCATAACAACGCCTTAAAGACAAAGTGTCGGTGCATGAACCAAGTGAAACGATTGTTTGACAAGCAAAACCACCACAAGAAGGTGACCCATTCACATTGATAAGTGAGAAATGGTTTCTAAATATGTTGTCTTGTCATGGTCATGCTTTTGTAAATCATTTGTTGCATTTTAAAATGTAAAAGTGATGATGTGTTTTCCATCACTTGTTCAACAACAATGATGTGTAGTCTTATTTTGAGTTGCATTTTTACACTCTGAAAGTGATGTTGTGTTTCCATCACTTATCAAAGCAAATAGTGTTTGGCCATATTGTTGTAAATCATGTGTTGCAGTGATGATGTGTTTTCCATCACTTGTTGGAGAAACAATGATATTTTGGCCTTGTTTTCATAGCTGGGGTATTGTGTCCATCCTGATGTCAACTTGACCACCAAGTATGTGTTATAAACTTGTGGAAAGTATGGGATGCTTGGGTCATTAGTTGGTCATGAAAGTCAAGCATGTAAATTGCAAAGCAATGTACTACAGGTTGCAAAGGTTGCAGGTGTTGACTCATCACTTAAGGCTCCGAAGAACAAAGGTGAAGGAGATGGAAGCGAGACCTTTTAGGATGCTTGTGATGTAGACAAGGTACATAGAAGTTGCAGATTATTTTTTATGCTTTTGGAGGACCAAATGCTCCTCTGTGGGCAATATTGATCTAGGTGGCTCTAGAGACACACATAGGACAAAGAGGGTTGATGGAAGCTATAAAATCAAAATGATCAGAATGATTTCAAACTAGGGCTAGTGCAAAGATCTCATCGTCCTGATCGTGGCGATGTGAACGGTTCATCAAATTGATTTCGTATGCAAAAGTTAGAAGCAATCAAAGTTCGGTTGACTTTTTGCTGATTGGGCAGGCTTAAGGAGGCCACAACTTGGATAGAACCCGATCACCGGATTCTGGCCAACCTAGGCCAGATTTTGTGTGAATTTGTCTCCTTCAGCCTGAAATATGAATAATTTCAAAAGGGCCTATTTTTTAAAATAATATATATATATATATATATAGATATATATGTATGTGGTGGCCGGCCACCACCCCCGCCAACCTGTCATATCTCATAGCAAAATATGTTATAAAAAAGGGGTGGGGTGGCCATGACCCTGCCACCCCCGGAACCACTCAACACCATGTGGGGTAGGTGACCATGACCCCGCCATCCCTCACACCATGGCTCAACGTAAATGGAGCGGGGATTTGGGTGTGGTGGCCTTAGGGCACGGACCAAACCCGAACACACCCCCCACCAAAAAAAATGCGACTCGGAATTTAGTTAAGGGAGTTGGTGGGGGTCGAACCCACCCAACCCGTGTGGCCGGCCCCCAAGTGGGCGACCTCATTAATGCGGAACATAACCCGTAGTACCAACAGGTCACCAACATGTGCACCAACAAAAACAAATATGTGCTAAGTTTGAATTTCAGATGTATGGGGACGAGCCATCCAATGCAGACCTGACCCCCAAATAAATTACAGTTAAAAAATATTAAAACCATAATGTGTTTAAAAAGGGAGGGGCAGGGTTTGACCACCCAATCCCTCTTCAACCATTTACCCATTTTACCAACACACCAACCATTTCATTGGGTAATCTGCCTAAAGGAATTTTATATAAACCCATCCATTTTCCCAATGCGCCCAAGCAGGAGGCTAGGAGTGTGCATGCAAATCGATGCAGATGGAACCATGATTGCTGTGGAAACAGGGAGCAAAACCATGATCCTTGGAATTTTCCCGAGGAGGTAATTCTTCTCCATGTCGGAATATAGTCAAGTTTATAGTTGTTTTTCATGATTTTCCGTAGGGATTTCAATGACAAGGTTAGATTCACCTTGTGAGCTGTAGATTTCCAGTCCACCCATGGAGCAGAATCTTTGAGGAATCTAGGGGTAATCTAAAAGATTCCTTGAGCCCCAGATTCTCAATTTTTCAGAATTCAGAAATTTGACAGTCGATCTTGCACTATTCAACGCCAAAAATCTGATCTTGGATTCATATTTTTCATTTTCTCATTCTATTCTTCAGCCACTTTTCTAAGTGGAATGCAGGTGTCAACATTCATGTGCGAGCAACCATTTCCATGTGATTGATGCTATGAGATTGATGGCACGAACAACTTCAGCAGTTTGACATCCGCTTCTTTAGATGGCCCTTGGTTGTGAGGTATATGCAGTGTGTGCATGTAATTCTTTTTCTATGCATTGTGCTACACAGATCCTTGTTTGATGTTAATGAGGGAACTTGTTTATTACTTGTTTTCCTGATTCCTGCTTGATGTGACATAGAATCATCTATGTGATGTACTTGTTGTCATGATTCATCATGTTATGTTTTGAGATCCCTTTGTTGTATGTTGATGGAATACTCATGTTTTCATCATGTATGTTTGCATTGAGGTCCCTTTTATGCCATGTATGCGGGATGCTCATCATGCATGAGTTTTGTGTCATACTGATAGGTGTCTTTTGATTGAGAGTTACTGTAGTGGAACATCTATTGGAGCCACTCCTGCGTGAGGGCATTTTTCCTTGTATGATAGTGACGTCACATCTATGTACATCATCACTATTGATAACACTTAATGTAGCGACCTACACCATCTTGACACTGGGGCCCGGAGATGCAGTCCCTCTTGGAAGAACTCCATTATGAACGTCTTGAGTTTTATGTTTCTGATGATTTTCATGTTCCTCTTATTTACAACATGCACATGTATTCATTTATGTTCTTTTAAAAATGTAGTTTAACACATCACGAAAGTAAAAGGTCTTGGAAGGGTCCTTTGTCACACCCGGACGTGGATGACAGAGTAAATAATATTTTAGTGGATACTCTGTTAGACCTATTTATGGGAACTTTAAAGGAATCCATCCAACATGAGGTGCATCTCTTTGAACCTAAATCTCTAAAGCATACTTATAGTTTAGCAAGGAAAGTTTAAAGTAAAAATATGGCCAATAAAAAATCAATCACTAATAACTATAGCAAATATCATTCTCCATCTCCTAAACTGACAAGGTTGACACCTCAACAAATGGATGAAAGAAGAGAAAATATATTATGTTTTAACTACGAAAACAAGAATAAAAAGTGGCATAAATGTAGTGATATGAAATTATTCTACATCAACTCTCAAGAGGAAGAAGATAAAGAATTTGAAAAATCACAAGATCTAGAGCTACAAGAGATTAGCTGGAATCGATACTCCATAAAATATTAAGATAGAATGATACATAAAAAATAAAGGGTATCAATGTTGATTAATTCAAGTAATACCCATAACTTTATCAATTAAAAATTAGAAAAAATTCTCAATTGTTTCATATATCCAACACTAGAGTTTCAAGTAATGATTGTAGATGTAGGCACCATAAATTTTTCAAGGAAGTGGTATAATACTAAGCTCAATACGGGGGAGTATTTTTTGGATAGTCCCATGATTGTAATACAAATGGGTGGTGCTGATGGTGTATTAGGGGTCTGATTGTTACAATAATTGGGAACAATGATCTTTAATTTTCAAGATCTCTTAATAAGATTCAATTCAAAAAGAAAGGAAATTTATCATAGAGGTATCCAATGGAAACCCTAAAAAATGATAAATTCTAATGGAATGAAAAAATTAACCAAAACAGATCACCAAGATGTAATGCAACAATTGCGTTCACTAAATTTTCAAACATCAATATCATTTGTGTCAGGGAATCTCCATAAAGCTATCAACAATCATCCCAAGGTATTTGGATTAATGCCAAAGAGCCTTCCACCTACTTGAGATCATGATCATGATATTCGTTTACGGTCAGGAAGTGTACCAAATATAAACAAGGAAGGGAAAATCACAATAGAAATAGAAACAATACTTGAAAAAAATATTAAGCAACCAAGTAACCCAATAACTATGGAGCACATCATCAAATAAAATAACCTATGAGTGGAAGAGATGACATGGAAAGATGACTTATTTTTTGTAAAATCATGGAAATTTAGTCAAGTGCTCTGGAGAACACTTGTTTGAAGTGGAGGGGCATGTTCAGTCCTATATAAGCTCCATTATAACCCTAAAAACCCTTATTAATTCCTATATATTCAGTTATTACGTTTCTATTATTATATTGCTATGTAGGCTAACACCCTTCATGGTCCCATTTTATTATAATTGTACCCCTTGTCTGCCATATATATAAACTAAGGAGACATAGTCTTATGATAATCAAATATTATCTTGTACATTATATTCATTGTAAAAGGATGTTTCCCCCTCGAAGAGGACTATAATTATTGGGTTCTTATCATTTTTAAGCTGCAAGGATCAAAACATTATAGGTGGCATAAATTGTGTATATATAACATGAATGAGGAAATCCTTGTGATGTTGAAAAGGCATATTTATGTATAATAATGCTTGGGGTTGCAATGATTAAGTGGTAAAGTTTTACCCCCAAAAAGCTCCATTTGATGCCTCAAATTGCTTCTATAAGGTTTCAAGCCAAAACTTGTCAAACTGGGACCTTCCGGTAAAAATGGTCCTCTAAGTTGATTCCTCCAAGTTTTCCACTTTGAAAGCATCAATATTGATGAAAAATAATATAATGATCCAATTCTTATCAAAGAATTAGTTATTAGTATAAAACCTTATACCGATATTAGGTGATAAGGAATGCACATTAGGCATAAAAAGTAGTTTCCAAGGCTCAAGAGACATCAATAAATCCTTGAAGCACTACATATAACATATTTGTGAGATATTTTTACTTTGAGTGAAAATATGTACACTATTATAAGGTTTTGCAAACCAAATATTGGTTTTGGTTGGAAGATCTTCTCTCCCTATTTAAAATGCAACCATGATCTAATTCTTCAACTTGTCTTGACGATGAACACACTTGTTGGTTCGAAATGCATTAGAAAAAATATTATAATGCGACTTTCGCTGAAAAATCTTCTCTAAAACTTGATATGGATCACAAAAACTTAAATTCAACAAATATTGGTAATGAGGTTGTAGACATGGTTAAGGGAGAAAAATTGAGCCTTAGGAAATAAAGTAAGCTTTTAAGAATCCAACCATAAAGATGAATCCTCGAACTGTTACAACTAAACTCTTGAGAGGATCATCTTGTTTTGAGTTGGATATGGGTACCATTAAGAGGTTTTCATATCTAGTTATGAATTTTGTTGCCTTAACCATGGTTGGGGGAGGAAACCTAGGCCTTAAGCCTTAGAGGTAGTTCTGAAGGCTCAAGGGACATGAAAGAGGCCTTGAACAACCACATATGACTTTTTTATGAGATATTTGGCCTTTAAGAAGGGATGTGGGCTCAATTAGAAGTTTTTATGACTAGATTTAGGTCATGGTTCCATGAAAATGTTCAAGAGGAAACAATAGCATTAGTCCCTAAATAAATCTTTTAAGCAATTGAGGACAAGAATGTCAATAGTCCCTAAATAAATATTTTAAGAAATTTGGGACAATAATTTCACCTCAAGTGACCACACATGATCTCTAGAGGTTATCTTTGGCTTCAAGTGGATATATGGGCACCATAAACAATTTTTAAGAACTATATTTGAGTTTTTTTTTATGTTAAACATGGTCAATGGAGGAAACTTATACATTTGGTTGTAGCGGTAGCTTCTTGGGCTTAAGATTCATGAATGACACATCAAACCACCATATATGAACTTTTAAGGGGATATTTGGCTTTCAAGTAGGGAAATGGGCATCGTTAGGAGATTTTTAGGAATAAGCATGGATCTTGGGTCCTTTAAAATGACTAGGGAAGGAAACCTAGGCCCTAGGTCCCAAAAGAAGCTTCCAGGCATCCAAGGCCATGAAAAATACATTAAATCACCATAAAGGATATCTCCATAGTATCTTCGGTCTCAATATTAGGATAGTAAGCATTATGAGGTTTTGAACTTTAAGTATTGGTCTTGAAACCTTGGAGATGGTCAAGGGAATAGAAATAGGCATTATGTCCTAAATGAAGCTTTAGGAATTTCGGGCCAATAATGATATATTGAACCACCACAAATAATCTATGGAGGGTATCCTTCATCTCTAATTAGGGAATGTTGACGGTGCTGCAAATCCGTCAACCAAGGGGGTCTCCCCGATGTGAAGTCCCAATTAGACCTCACACCATTTGGAATAGGATCCCCATCTGGAGTATCGACCCAATTGCCATGATTCTTACAAATTTTCCTTGGCTCTAATTGCCAAAAAGAGGGAGGAACACATATGTTCCTTTGAAAAACAAGTGAGTGTCTCTGGTGAGTGTTCGGATGTAGGTGTGTCAAGATTCTTCTACCGCGGAGGGAGATAGAGGTGAGCCCCTAAGAGAGAGGTAATAAAACCACCCTATTAGAGACACACACAAACAAGAGGGATCCGTCTAACATGCTACATAATAGTCCACAAAGAAGTGATGATCATGTAACCAATATGAGTAGAAAGATCTGTCTAACATCCAGTAGAATAGTCCACAAAGTTACGATGACCATTGCAACTAGCATAACACATTCTCAATATGATGAACACTAAAATAAATGAAATAGTTCAAATACTTGAGTATAGGAGAAAAACAAACATGAACCATAAACATTCACAGAACAATATTATAAACATTCAAAATTCATGCATGAATAACGTGATGGCCATCAATTTTCATATATTAAGTAAAAATTCTAGGACATAAGTATACCACGAACACCACTAGCTCCAATATTGGAGTGTTGGAGCCACGAATTCTTCCCCAAAAGTAATAACTATGGGTATTTGATGCCTTATGGGATAAGACAAGGTGAGAAATTCCCTTTCTCATACAATGAGGACATATATATAAGCAATGGGGTGATGCTTCACCTCCTTATGACTCTTTGTCTACCCTCATGACTGTTTGACTTCCACTCACTTTTCAAATTTACATGACTCTTCATATTCTGTATGTGTCCTTTGGACTTCCATTTTACAATACATTTTGAATATATAATTACATAATCCACAATAATGATGTGGCATATGACGACTCATGACAAGACATGACATGATATTGCTGACATGGACTGTGCGATGACATGGTAATGTCAATCCATTCTTGCTGATCCTTGCTATGTGTCTTCTTGAGTATGCTATTATTTCCACCTCCATATGGCTTAGAGGTGAGGAGTATTCAATGATATCAAGTCTTGAGTTGTGATCACAAATTGGTTTCCGTTTTCTTTGTGTTGATTGACCAACTTGCATAACCAACTACAAATATGTATTTCAACATGTTTCCCTTCTCCATCTCCTTCTTCATCACCCTATCATGGACTAATAGAGTATATGCATTTGTAATTCACTCATGAAAAGATGAAATCAGTCTAATAAACCCTTAGTCTAAGATGATGGACGTTGATCCACTAACTCACCCAGACTGGGTTGCAGGTTGAGGGAGAGGCTTAGTGACTACACAATTTTATACCTCAGGTGGTTCGGGGTGAAGCTTGAGCCTTGAGACTGAGAAATGCGTAGTCCAGGCTGGACCAGGCAGACAAATTGTAGAGTTTTGGGACTCAGTGAGCCACACCAAGGGGTTTTTCACTATTTCATCCAACTACGTAGTTCTGGGAGGTAGAGCATACCTGGTGATTTCACAATTGTGAAACTCAGGAGCTCAAGAGTTGGGCTTGAGCTCAGAGACTATGAGATGCACATTTGGGGCTAGGTTGGAGGGATGAATTGTGCAATTCTAGAGGTCAAGGTCAAGGCTTGGGCATTGAGACTATGTAGTGTGTAGTCCTGGGAGGTAGGAACTACACATTGTGTAGTGTCAAGAGGCTAGGTTGTAGCTTGATGGATAAAACTATGCAAGGCATAGTTTAGGAGGACTGGATGAGGCTAAGTTGCTTAAAATTTTCTAGAATTTGGCTAAGTGTGGAATTGATGAAGCTACTATCAATAGTGATATGATTTGATTGTGATCACACACTTAGAACACTTGGTGACACAACAACATAGATCATCTAGGACACATGAAAAACAAATTTCCCTTAGTGTGATAAATTTTGTGATGAATTACAACAAGTGTGACTCTAAATATACAATTTGTGACAACAACGGCAAAACTTGTGTGGCAACACTTAAACTTTGGGAATGAGTGCGATGAATGTTTACATGGTAATATAAACTCATTTACACAAAGGAAAACCCTTGAAACCACCAAAACAAGCTCGTATACAACGTGCAATACTTACCATGCGAAAATATAACATTTTTATTTTATCACAAATGAGATAAAAACACTTAAAGAAAAAACATGCAATGGATTTCAATGTTTGTGATGACAATATGCAAGACCAAAGAAGGCACTGAAATTTGGTGTCGACCAAAATTTTGGAGGGTGTTGTAGCAACAAAAACACTTTGCGACACAATGGTAGAATTCCATATTCTCTATCTTGGTTGACTCTTCTGTGTAGGGTCTCAATTCTTTATGGAGTATTGATTCATTGCGTGGATTAATTTGGCTTCCCCACTTACCCCATGACTAAACATGGTCCCCCTTTGTGCGTTCTTGGTTGAACACAATCATAAGTTTCAACATTATCACAATGTTTCAAATCAAATAGGGTAGTGTAGTTCATGAGCTTTATATTTTCAGAGTATAATATTTTCATCTCTAGTGTTGCTTCACTGCCAGCAAGCCTAGACAATACCCCAATAGAGTCACTATAGGAACACAAACATTGCTTCGCTGCCAGTGAGCCTGGACAACACTCTGACGAAGTATCTTGCTTCACTTCTCTACGTAGGAAGCATTTCTCTTCTTTCACATTTATTTATATATTTAAAGAGGACTATGAATAGGCACTTATTCATTTTATTGGAGGAGCAGGGATCCCGACTTATTGAGAGTAGGAGAGGTTGTTCCTTCATAGAAGCATATAGAGACCTCTGATTTAGGTTTGTTCATTTAAATTTTGCCTCTTTTCCTTTTCTACTAATTGGATAAGTGTGAAAACAATGAAACATAAGAACCGAGCGAGGGTACAAGGTTTCCAGAATAGATATAAGTATCATGGTTCAACCAAAACTCTCTTTATGGATGAATCACATTTTTGTCAGAACTTTGTCAACCAATGAATATAACCAACAAAATAAAGGAGGACCGAAGGTTAACCAAATTTCATGTTGTCACAACTATTGGGCACCTAATCCTCTAAGTGTTGGTGTGGAAGCTGAATAGCCAAAAGGAGTCCAAGGGACCACTAAGAATATGAAACCAAGGGTCACTCAAATGTATTATAAATATGTATCATTACGAATAAGAAATATAATCTCATGCTTATCTTTCCTATTTTATATCTGCCATGATCCGAATTGGATCCATAAAGAATAGTCAAAAGAACCATGGTTGTACCAAGTCGGGACAGACTTCAAATAATTGAGAACAGTGATCAAAAACACCTCTAAAACAATGGCAGTTGGCAGCCAACGTGGAACGACGAGGACCTCGGTCAAAGCGTGCTGACCGAGGCCCATGGAGACTGCACAGGAGGCGAAAATAGCCCCTGGGAAGCTCTGATTAGGAAAAGGAGGTAGTTTTTGATGCATGATTAGCGCTTAGCGCTAATCACGCATTGCTAGGAAAAAACCCTTGAAAAGGAGGGGCCCTGAGCACTCGGTCACATGGGAGCCGGGAAAACCGTGGGGAAAAGGGCTAAAGGCTAAGGCGAGACTCGCGCTCCAAAAAACTAGCGGTATTTATCGGGGGCATCCTTGGGTGATAAGCAGATTTGGTGAAAATGGAGCGATTCCACTTAGTGCCCGATGCGTGGCAAGTGGAGGAGAGAGAAAATCGCTGCTCATCATGCTCTAACGGTCAAGCAAGTCAACTACACGAAATGAGCGGATGGCGTCGGATTTGGGGGATCCAGATCTAACGGTTGATATCATGCTCGAGGGTAAGATTGGATTTAATGAGGGATCAAGCCACGATATAAAAGAGTTTGAGGTCCGATTTGACTACCAAGGTGGTGGATGACTCACCCCACGATGTAACTTAAGAACCAAACTGACGAAGCAAGTTGGTGCAGTTCGCAGGAGGATAAGTGGCCGCACCCTGTGAGTCTGATGATGACGCTGAGATAGGGAACTCCAAGCGAAGTTGTAGCAGGAGATTCTATGGAGTTGTAAGGGGAATCGAACAACCATGAGATTGAATGGCTTTAAAGCCATGCACAGACAAGTAGAAGGAGGGGAGAACACACATAGAAGAACAAAGAAAACAGATAGAGAGAGAAAAAAGCAGTAAGAAGACAGAGGGCCAAGCTGACCAAAGGCAGCGTCGAGCACTAGAGCGCTTGAGAAATTTGAGCCATCCTTGAGAGGGATCTATCAAGACAGAGCACCACTTTGGGCTCCTTCCATTGTAGACTTGAGATGTTGAAAGTCTGGTAAGGCGAAGAGTCTGTGTACTCTAGTGGCTTGGGGAATCCAAGAACTACCCTGCTAAGCTATCCAGTGATAGGAGACTCATATTGAGCTCCTTCTTTGTAATTCTCTGCTTTAAGACACAATAAATAAGGCCACCACTGAAAGCTAGACCGGAGATGTAGCCCTGGAGGATAGGGTGAACTCCTTATTGATTTCTTGTGTTCTTATATTTTCTCACTGTGTTTCTCTGCTATCCTCCATTTCAAGTGGCTATGTATTTGCAATCTGATTGATCTGTTGCTTAAATAACCTAGACACACACACCAACACATGAGTCTGTAATACCTCCATTTAATAATTCTTAACTGAGATCACTCATAGGGTGATTATCAGATCAAGTGGTATCAGAGCTTTAGGCTGTAAGGTTAGACAAGCTTGTGTTGGTTTAGCTGTTGAATGCTCACTAGATCAAAGCTCAAATTAGGAGAAGGAGAGTTGGTCGAAACTAATCCTGAAATTTGGAGAGTATATCCTCGGAAGACAATGTCAAAGGAAGGTTCTATGGGGCCAGACCCTCAATTCATAGAGAGTTTCCTAGCCATAAAGTCTATGGTAGAAGAAATGTATAGGGACTTTAGAAAGCATAAGGATGAAGATTCATCAGGTTCTAAACAAGATAAAGAAGAAGATGAATCTCATTCCCATGACCACTCAAAAGGAAAAGGGAAAGAGGAAAACTTTCTCACACCTCCTAATAGCCCTGTGCATAATAAGAAAGCATCTTTGATCAAGCTAGATGTTAAATTCGACTTTCCTATATATGATGGAGAGCTAAATGCTGAAAAGTTGGACAATTGGATTAGACAAATTGATGTGTATTGCAGAGTGCAGAACATCGATTCAGACAAGAGCAAAATTCAGTTGGCAAGCCTATGCCTAGGAGGCACTGCCTTGGTTTGGTGGGAAGGCAGAACCCAAGTTGACATGAAAAGACATGGTAAGACTATCTCTGTCTGGAGTGAATTTGTTTTTGCCATCAAGAAGCAATTCTATCCATTGGCCTACATGCAATAAGCCATGATGAGTTGGCAAACTCTTCGGTAGTTAAAAGGGAAAAGTGTGGAAGGGTAAACTCAAGAATTTATAAAGAGAGCATTGATTATAGGGATCTCATTAGACTCAATAGAGACTCTTTTGAAGTACATTGGTGGTCTACACAACTACATGAGGCATACCATCCTCATGTTTAATCCCACTAGTATAGATGAGGTATCCATACAAGCTACTCATCTAGAGGCTAGAGGAAAGAATGGAAATCTAGAAGTTGGGGGACCATCCCAACTCACTGCAAGCAAGAGCAAGGAGAAAAAAAGCAGAAGTGGAAAGCAGGGAAGGCTAACACTGCATAGAAAAGCAAAGCTTCATGCACTCACTGTAAAAAGGATGGGCATGATGATGAGCACTGTTGGATTTTGCATCCAGAGATGAGACCTAAGAAGTCTGAGGGCAAGAAGAAGAAGATTGCTGCAGTGATTTAGAAAGATTTGGGGTCAGACTCGGGAGATGAAACGACCATTGCAACCACAAGTATAAAAGGTAAGAATTCTAAAGCATCTACTAGTAATTTTGCTCAATCTATTATTGATGAAGAACATGAGAGAAAAAGACATGAGCTTTTTCATATTAGAGTTGTTTCTAAACATCAAAATATTGATACTTTGTTTGATAGTGGATCACAAGTAAATTTGATTTCTAAAGCAATTGTAAAGAAATTGGGATTAGCAACTACACCTCACAAGAAACCATACCCATTAGGATGGTTGAATGATAAAGCACAACTACAAGTGACTAGACAATGCAAACTCAAGTTTTCTTTTGGGTCAGAATTGTAGATGAGGTTGAGTTAGACATAATTCCTTTGGATATACGTGGAATTGTTTTGGGGAGTCCTTACTTGTATGATAGAAAAGCTATTTTATATAGAGCTGAGAACAAGTATCTACTTGTTAAAGATGGAATCAAATACTTTGTAAGAGCTCATAAGCTCAAGAATAATTATACTCTCATCAACTTAGGGCAGATGAAAAGAATGATAAATTCATGCAAAAAATTCTTACTAATGGTTGTAAAGGAAAAGAAACCTGATAAAACCAATATATTTGAGGGCTATAATGCTAAGCAACAAGCTAATATAGAAAATATTTTTCAGAGTATGATGTCCTGTTTCAAGAACCTAAAGGTCTGCCACCTAAAAAGGAAATAGTACATGATATTATTTTGCACCAAAATGTTCCACTACCTAACATTGGAATGTATAGGTTGTCTACTTTAGAGAATGTTGAAATCAAGAAGCAGGTGCAAGAGTTGCTCGAAAAGGGGTTCATCAGGCCTAACATATCACCATGTGGGTCACCAATCATTTTGGTGAGAAAGAAAGATGGCTCGTGGAGAATGTGCATTGATTACCGAGCACCGAATAAGATAACAATAAAAAATTGTTATCCCCTTCTTCTCATAGATGATCTTTTAGATCAATTGAAGGAAGCTGTTTATTTCACCAAGTTGTACTTACACAGTGGATACCATTAGGTCAGAGCTGTAGAAAAAGATGCATGGAAGATTGCTTTCAAAACAAAGCAGGGATTGTATGAGTTGCTGGTTATGCCTTTTGGCTTAACTAATGCCCTTGCTACTTTCATGAGATTAATGAATGATGTACTCAGACATTTTCTTGATGATTTTGTTACTGTGTATCTAGATGACATTCTGATTTTTAGTAAAACATGGGAGGAACACTTAAAGCATGTTAAGCAGTCATTAGATGTTTTGAAAAGAGAAAAACTTTATGTTAAACTCTCAAAAAGTGAATTTGGAAAAACATCTCTAAATTATTTGGGTCATATAGTAAGGGGTGGTGAATTGAAAATAGATCCCTCTAAAGTGGCAGTCATTGTAAACTGGCCTAAACTCAAGCCTGCTACAGAAGTGAAAATCTTCTTAGGAGCAACACAATATTGGAGGAAGTTCATCTCTAACTTTTCCTCGATTACAGCTCCCTTACATGCTTTGACAGGATTGAACAAGGTGTTTCAGTGGGGAGGCAAACATTAGAAAGTCTTCGACACCTTGAAAGAAAAGATTAGTACAACACCTATGCTAGCACTGCCTGATCTACAAAGACCATTTGAGGTCCAAACAAATGCCAGTGACTATTCCATGGGAGTAGTGTTGACATAGCACGACAAATCCATATGTTATCATTCTGAGACTTTTATTCCTGCAGTAGTTAACTATCCTACATATGATAAAGAATTGTATGCATTAGTTCAGAGTGTGAAAAAGTGGAAGAATTACTTAATAGGCAAAGAGACAGTAATACATACTGATCATCAACCACTTCAATATCTGCACTTCCAAACTAAGTTGCAACAATCAAGGCACTATAGATGGATGGGTTTTCTACAACAATTTCATTTAGTCATCAAATATAAAAAGGGCATACATAACAAAGTTGCAGACATGTTATCTAGACCCATTATAAATGCATCTACTATACTTAAGCATAATTCTATACTACATGAAAGCTACATTGAACAATATGCTCAATATATAGACTTCAAAGGTGTATATGCAACTTTGAGTCAAGGAAAAAGGGTAGAAGAATTGGATTTTCATGTGAAGGACCGACTCTTATATCATTGTGGGAAATTATGCATTCCACAAATAAAGAGAGTAAAGATGATCAGAGAGGCACACACTTCTCTGATATCAGGTCACGTTGGGGTAAGTAAAACAGTTGCACAGTTGCAAAGATTTTGTTATTGGCCAAAAATGAATGAGACAGTTTCTAGATATGTAAGAGGGTATACTATGTGTGCCAAAAGCAAGCCTAGCAATAGAAAACTAGGCCTGTACACTCCATTACCAGTTCCTTCTCGCCCTTGGGAAAGTGTTCCCATGGATTTTGTTGGGGGACTGCCTAAGTCTAGAAAAGGTCATGATTATTTGTATATAGTTGTGGATAGGTTCAGCAAAATGTGCATTTTGATACCTTGTAATAAGAAAATTACAACTGAACAAACTACAAAGCTATTCTTTGAACATGTATAGGTTCATTTTGGATTGCCCACTTCTATTGTATCTGATCGAGACACCTGGTTTGTGGGGAAGTTTTGGTCAAGTCTGTGGGAACTGATGGATACCCAACTGAAGAAAAGCACAACATTTCATCCACAAACCGATGGCTAGACAGAAGTAGTTAATAGGACAGTGATCTAGCTACTCATAGGATATTGCAGCAAACATCCTAAGCTTTGGGACGAACACTTGTTTATGTGCAACATGCTTGTAACAGAGCAAAACATTATTCTACAAAGAGATCTCCTTTTGAGACTTGTTTTGGTTTCACTCCAAGGTCTTCTTTGGATTTTGTCTTTGGTAAGGATACCACAGTTGATGGACACAATGATGTGGAAAAGGCAACTAGGTTCATTGAACAGCTCCAGGAGATCCACCAGGAAGTACAGGAACAACTGGAAAAGAGCCAAGCCAAATACAAGGCAAGGCATGACAAGCATCGGGCGGAGCATGGTTTCCAAGCTGGTGACCAGTTCTGGCTGTATATCAGCAAGGACAGGATGCAAGGTGAAGGTAAAAAGATAAAGCCTATTAGATATGGACCCTTCAAGATACTTGAGAGGATTGGTGAAAATGATTTTCACCTTGATCTACCAGCTTACATGCACATCTACTCAGTCGTAAATGCAGATTGCTTGAGATTGTTTGAACCATCCATGATTGAGGCTCCTGAAGAGCAAAGTCAATTGTCTTCTATTGAAGACCTGCTACTTGAATATCTGAATGAATTACAGGAAGGCACAGTCTTGTATAGGAAGGTGAGGACAACGCACAAGGGAGATGTTGAGTACCTTAGAATTGGGCTCAAAGGTTCAAAACCGAGTAGTGCAAAGTGGATTGAGATTGGACAAGTGAGACAACAATACCCTCACTTAGTCGATGCTTGAAAATCCAACTTTTGGTTGCCCAAAAGCTTTTTAGTGGGAAGGTCGTGATCTGAAATGGATCCATAAAGAATAATCAAAGAACCATGGCTGTAGCAGGTCGGGACAGACTTCAAAGAATTGAGAACAACGATTAAAAACACCTCTAAAATAGTGGTAGTTGGCAGCCAGCGTGGAACGACGAGGACCTCGGTCAAAGCGCACTGACCGAGGCCCATGGAGACTGTGCAGGAGGCGAAACTAGCCCCTGGGAAGCCCGGATCAGGAAAGGGAGGTAGTTTCTGATGTGTGATTAGCGCTATCACTGGGCAAAAACCCTCAAAAGGAGGGGCCTCGAGCGCTCGGTCACATGGGAGCTAGGAAAACCATGGGGAAAAAGGCTAAAGGCTGAGGCGATACCTGCGCTCCAAAAAACTGGTGGTATTTATCGGGGGCATCCTTGGGCGATAAGCAGATTTGGTGAAAACGGAGCAATTCCACTCAGTGCCCGACGCATGGCAAGTGGAGGAGAGACAAAACTGCTGCTCATCGTGTGCTAATGGTCGAGCAAGTCAATCGCGCGAAATGAGTGGATGCCGTCAGATCTAGGGGATCTAGATCTAATGGCTGATATCGTGCCTGACGGTAAGACCAGATTTAATGAGGGATCAAGCCATGATCTAAAAGAATTTGAGGTCCAATTTGATTGCCAAGGTGGCAGATGACTCACCCCATGACATAACTGAAAACTCGAACCGACGAAGCAAGCTGGTGCAGTTCGCAGGAGGACAAGTGGCCGCACCCTGTGAGTCTGATGATGACGCCGAGATAGGGAACTCCAAGCAAAGCTGTAGTAGGCAATGCGAATGAGTTGGAAGGGGAATCGAACAGCCATGAGCTCGAATGGCTTTAAAGCCATGTATAGAAGTGCAGAAGAAGGAGGGGAGAACACACCAAAGAACAGAGAAAATAGACAAAGAGAACAAAAAGCAGTAAGGCCATCCATGAGAGGGATCTATCAGGACTGAGCACCACTTTAGGATCCTTCCATTGTAGACCCGAGAGGTCGAAAGGCTGGTAAGGCCAAGAGTCTGTGTACTCTAGTGGCTTGGGGAATCCAAGAACCACCCTGCCAAGCTATCCGGTGACAGGAGACTCATATTGAGCTCCTTCTTTGTAATTCTTTGCTTTAAGACACAATAAAGAAGGCCACCATTGAAAGCTGGACTAGAGATGTAGCCCTGGAGGATAGGGTGAACTCCTTATTAATTTCTTGTGTTATATTTGCTTACTGTGTTTCTTTGCTGTCCTCCATTTCAAGTGTCTATGTATTTGCAATCTGATCGATTTGTTGCTTAAATAACCTAGACAGACACACCAACACATGAGTCTGTAATACCTCCATTTAATAATTCTTAACTGAGATCACTCATAGGGTGATTATCAGATCATGCCATGTGTGTGTTTAATATGGTATCAGAGCGGGCGATCTTTTGTCCTACTCAAGTATGAGCCACTTGTTTATGTGAGCTTGTTTTTCTATGGCCTTTCTATACATGTTAGTCCTGTACCTCTGTTCTAGATTGCCATCTATGTCGAATCCCTTTTTTTGAATGAGTTGGTCGAGAGTTGAATGTTATACCATACCTTGAATTTCATGAACCACCTTAATACCCTTTCTAGAATCTATTTGCACCGGTCAAAGCGCAGGTCTCAAATTAGTTTTATATAGTGTAACTTCTATCAGATTTCTCTGCCATATTTTCTATCCTCTACGTTAGTTTTATTGAATGGTGGCTTTAATAATTAGTAGGGTTGGTTGAATGATGGCTCCCTACGCAAAATCTTCCTATTGGCCCCAATACACTACTCTCTAAAAGCTCTTTCGACTGGTACGCTGCCACCCATACCAACCGATTTCCTACAGGAATAACGCCCCATACACCGTGCTCTTGGTTCACCATAGTCATACCACCATTGGAATCAAAAACTCCATTGCAAATGCTGTGCTCTTCGATTTAATCACTCCATATGCTAATACTCTCCACCAACAATCTTAGAACTAATAAACACCGAAGCAACGTCTGTTCTAGCATCAAGTTCACCTTCATAGATTTCATCGCCGCTATATTTCTCTGAGGATTGAGAGGAAAATTTCATCTTAATATCTATATCTTCCTCATGATGAGACTCGACTGCATCAGTGAATGGAGATGAGCTTTCAATGAGGCCATTATTTTCATGTATTAATACATCAAATGAACTCTGAGACCTATTGTCAAAGACTCCTAAACTGGGATTGATCGAGCTACGGATACCACATAGTTCCCAGAAAGCATTGTTCCATCCTCCCAAGATCTAGTTGATAAATTAGAAATATATCCCTGAACTTGACCCACATTGCCTAATCTTGTAGAATCTAAACTAGACCTAGCCAATGATTCTCCAGAAGGGCAACCCATATTCATGTTGAGCTTGTCAACAATCTCTAGTATTTCCATATCCATCGAAAGCTGAGCCAATATCCCAGCAGGAGAACTGCTTTGCCGTGAAAAATTCATTTGTTGATTGACCCTGTTTGGGGTAATCCCAGTGCCACATGAACTATTCTCTGAAGTAAGCATGCTCATACCCATTTCACCACTTGCCATGACTCCTTCTAGATAGCCATTTTCAGGAATTCGTTTTCCATCAGAATTCATCCTAGACAAAACCCCTATAGGGGAGCTACTGTGACGAACAAGGCTACTCTTGGTCACTGATAGTGGTAGGCTATAATTAGAGCCATGATGTGTGGCCTTCTACGAGTTTTATGGTCTAATCAACCTCAAAATTTAGTTTTCTACATTTACTTGTTCAGTTCTGTGCGTAATGGTGATCAGATATTCCTTTAGCCATTCTATTTTATTGAGTGCACTCTTCACATGTCAGTGTTGTCAAATTTGCAACTAGTCTGACCTTCCTCCTCTGCCTGTGCCAGTAATTACTTGCTATTTTTGCCTTGGTTTCACCATTTCTTCACACATTTTAGTGTATTTTCTCCCTAGGAAACTGTTTCTTATTTTGTGGTGTTAGATGCGTTCCTTCTAAAATTCAAGGCCACTAAATTCTTGGTTGATGGTTTTATCCACAAGTTGCAACTTCTGGCGATACAAAATGTATCTTCTAATTATACTGAGCAACTCTTTGGTCTGAGTATCCTTTCAAAGGTTCTATAAAAAGTGTGGGATGTATCTTCTAATTATACTGAGCAACTCTTTGGCCTGAGTATCCTTACAAAGGTTCTATAAAAAGTGTGGGGTTTGGGAGGCTTGACCTAATTGAAACTAATTTCTGACAATAGAGGTCAATGAGTTCCTAAATTTGGACAATAGAGGTCAATGAATCGTCAAATAATTGAAGGATATATGTTAATCCACTTTCCCAGGTGAGAGGCAGAAAAAATTTCATCCGCTTCCCAAGAGTTTCAACTAGAGTCGAACAAGTGACGTTTTTCTTGACCGTGGATAGATGCCTTGCATTGATTGCATTGTGTTGGTTGTTGAACTATTATTAAGGTTTGTTCCATTTATATATGTTGTGAACCTTTGATGAGAGGTACGTTTCATTGAGAACTGGTCTTTCCCCGTACAATGGCTCCACGTCAAAAATAAATCATTCAACTGCTCCAGAAATTGATAGACATACTTTTGGTGGATGATCCTTAATTGTGAGACAACTTCAGAGCATCAGGTTTGTAGATCCCAGTTTAGCTTGAACTACTCCTTAAATAAGTGCTAGACTGAGTTTGCTATGCTCTAGCTTTCTTAGGAGGTGCCTGACAGTCCTTGCAATTCTCGATCTACCACTCTATGCAAAGAGTTAAAACATGCGTGGAGCGTGAGTTATATGGTTCGTGTGATATGTTGCGAATGCGTTGGTGTGTACATTGATGTGTTTGCATTTTTTACTGCATATTTGCGTGTTGAAATTGTGATGGTCATGGTATGCTGCACTTTGTACATAAGGCTATGTAATGAACAATAGAATGCCCACAGAGAAGGGAATATAAAAAAAAAAGTTTGCGTTGATTTGGTGAATTCATATGCATTGAGTTTTGTATGAAGTCTTGAAAGCAGTGAATGTCGAATGGAGTGTCAGTTAGTGAGTTAAGTGTTGAATGTTAAATTCTACCTATGATGAAAGTCATTCTTGAGGATTATTCTCTGCAATAATGAAGGTCTCCATTCAAGCCTATGCGTGAAAAGTATTGAACACCGAATTTTCTAACCTTGACACAATTTTATATAATAGAGTTTTCAGTGTTTTCCAATTGAGATTCAAGCCAAAAGTCCATGGAGTTATGAGGGACAGATGAGTGTGAGATTCAGTGAAGTTTCTGGGGGTTTACGTGCTGTTTGAACCTCTATACTTCTGCCACAGTTCAGTGAAACAGGGCCTGAGAACCTAGGTGACAGTCGGCATAGATTTTTGCTGTAGCAGCACATTTTGTAAGGAATTATGGTTAGACATTAAAGCACGAATTTCAAGGAGAATTTCTACTGTAGTCTGGCACATAAATTGAGGCATTCTGAGAGGGATTGTGCACAGAAAACAAGGCTGAGTGAGGGAAGAATTTTTGGGTTAAAGTCTACTCTTCTGGCACAAAATTTATAGCACTGTTGGGTGGTTTTCATACACAGAAAACAAGTCAATATCAGTCAGTGTATATGAGTGCGTGGAGGCTCAGAATTCAATGCATTTATCATTTTGAACTATGAGGGCATCTCTATTACAAGTGTAGTGATCTATGTTATTTATTTGTCACATATTAAGTTTCCTGTATATAATCACTCACCTTCTAGCATATATGTTGGGCAGCAGATTCCCCCATAGTGGATTTTTGGGGCTTGTAGCCCGAATTTTGGTCAAAATTAATGTAAGACCCTGTGAAATGCAAGTGCGGAGTGTGAGAGTCTATGGTTATCTGCCCTAAAATATTGTAATTTAATATAGAATGTGTCATCCTACCCATGGTCCATGGACCATGGGAATGTATAAATAAAGCGAGGCTCTAAGGGTAGAAGGAAGTTTTTGGTTAAGGAGTGATCTCAAGTAATGTGGGTTTTTGAGTGCGATATTAACTCTGAGTTTGTAAGTCTGAGTCTTGGGTGGTAGTAGTAGAAAGAGGCTCTGCACCTAGGTGTGCAGAGGCCTGATAGAGTTCACAACTGTGTGCGCGGACCCTTGCAGCTGAGTGCGTAGGGAGGAGTTGAGGTTGTAACAGAACAAGAAGTTTAATAAAAGATAAGTTGATTCTAAAAGTATTATATCTGCTCATAGATCTGTGTGTTTATGCTTATGTCATGTTCTTATGCATCTCTTTACAGTTTCTGGTTGCGTGCACTAGTTAGGAATATTGAATGATTGATAAGAGTACTGGGCCCACAAAATTAAATCAGATATATAATATAGTAAGGGTAAAGGATCTAAGATAGCAACCCTTCGCGCTCTTTATAAAGCTACACGAAGGTTAGACAACTGCGCAGAGTTGTGCTAGTGCACTGGATCGGTTTGCAAACTTTCCAAACCTCATCAAGACATCCCTAGGGTGTGGAAACCTAGTTCCAACACCCTCCCATACTACCTCAGGTGAGACCTTAGTCCATGCTCTGCGGATTGTTGCCTAAAGGACTGGTAGTTTCAGGATTTGTTTGGCTAACTCACTTCTGAACCTAGGTCAGGCCCCAATAAGCTAACAAATGGTTTCTTTGCCGGGACCGGGATCTACCTAAGGGGTGTCTGATGTCGGAACACTAGAACCCTATGAAGAAGGAAATTGAAGGTTGGTTGAATTAGAAGCTTCACGAGTTTGTAATACACGAAAACAGGACTCCACAGATATGTGAGAAGAGGTGGCTAGATCGCTACATATATACAAAAATCCATGAGATCTTCTTCACCACCTTCTCTTCAGAGTTGTATGATTGGATCGCGAGGTTAGCCAACAACCAGGGAAGGTACAAGCTTGACCAATCAATAGTGTGGACTCTAGATTTAGTACACAGACTAGAGGCATCATAAGATAAGATCGTGCGGGCCGTATAATAGGGGGGTTTATCATTGAGTTTGCAATAGACACAACCATGAGCTATAGCGAAGCAAAATGGCATTTTCTCAAGGGACCGTGAGGTAAGTACATCAAATCCATGAATACCTGGATTAAGATGTTGTTATGTGAGAAGAGGATTATGCGAATACATTAATGATTGGAATGATGTGGAGTGGAAAGATATACAAGGGGATCGAAGGGTTAGGAAATAGTCCTTTAATTTCACCTCCGCGAGCAAGGGAGGAAGAGCATGCTCAGGTTTCCCTAAGAAGTGTGGTCAGTTTGATAAGGCAGCACATTCCGCAATTATCACCTCCACTTACACCATCACCCACTTCACCTACTTTACCTCCATCTTTAACCACCCCACCTCCACCAAACCCACAGTTCAGCATGGTGAGCGTGATCAGCTACCTGAATTCAAAGGAGTAGGGAATGAGGATCCGGACCAGTTCTGGTTCATGGAAAGAGTAGTGTGGGAAGCACAAGGGGTCATGGATGACAAAATTAAGAAGGCCACATCGGTAAGCACGTTGTAGGATCATGCACTGACATGTATATCAAGCACTTGAATGATCACCCAAATGCAAGAATACGAAGATCCAGAATGTGCTGAACAGAGAATTTAGCCAACCAAAATTAGGGACACAGTCAATCATCAGATTCAAGGAGATCGCGATGCTTCTGGGCAAGACCCCCTAGGATCTAGATTAGAGTTTGAAGAGTATGATCCACGAGGCTAATATGACGCTAACGGACGTGCAACACCATGCATGGTTTGTGGTGTCTTTGACACCACACCTAAGGATGACGCTGTCATAGCAGAAGCTTTCAACCCATGCCGAAGTGCTAGAAATGGCGATGAGGTTGCATGAAACCCCGATACAAGATCCAGGATTGGGAGTCCAACAGATCCATGCACAACTGCAAAACCTATGGTTGGAGATGTAGAATTTGAAGTAGAATAGGGTGCCACTACCAGAGGCACGTGAAGAAGTGTGGTGCATAAAATGTAAAGGCTAGGGCCATGACAAGGATCATTGTCCAATATTCACGAACTACTTGGCAGGAGGGGGACCAATGCCATTGAGACTAGAGGCACAAGCAGGTCCAAGTGCGGCACCCGTGCTTTGGTGCGGGATCTGCCAGGTGGGAGGAAAGCACACGATGGACAACTATCACCTGTTGCAGAACTATACATAGACTCCGCAACAACTGTTTTGTAATTTTTGTAGATCAGTGGGCCATGATGAGTGTACATGTTAGAGCTACGAGTTAATGATGGATAGGACCCCAACTTATCGAATGTAGATAGAAATGCGAGCCCTTGATCCGACAACAGGAATGGCGCGTGGTGGATTTCAAGGGCAAGGTCGAGGACAAGGAGGAATGGGGCCAAGAAGGGGCTGCAGATAGTTAATTTGTTAGAATTAAGGAGCACCAGGACACTACGCTTGTGATTGCACCAACCCAATGAGAATATCTTGTTCATACTGTGCTCAGTTCGATCATGAAGCAGTAGATTTTCCTACATTGATCACGCAGATTCTAGAGAAAGGGGTACTTTAGCCTACTCCGATGTAGAATATTCAAATGATGAGGTCTAAACCCTGTGAAGAAGACCAAAATGTGAATATGGTGCTTAGGAGTGGTGTAACCACAGGGGAAGATAAGGGAAAGCAGCGCGAGGAATATACATGGGTTCGTAAGGCTCCTATAAAGGAACCTGAGCTTGACTTGGAATGCACAAAGGAGACATTTATGGAAGCTAAGAAGAGCTTCACGAAGGCTTCTACTTTAGGTAGTAAGGATCAACCAGAGCCAGGAATGGATCCTTCTATGCTTACTACATTTTTACAGACATGCATGAAGCTGCTGCGTGATAATAAGGCAGTTAAAGGACTGCAAGAGCTGATCACTAGGTGCACATGGTCGGGTGAACCATACATATTCCGGAAACTAGGAAAGCATACATTGCGCACCAGGAGGGAGATGAGATTAACGATGCAGATTGGCCAATACAAAATGGATCAGGTAATCCTAGACCCAGGTTCAGACGTGAATGTGTTACCAAAGCAAACATGGGAATGCATGGGTAGGCCTGCATTATAGTGGTCCCCTATTCAATTACGAATGGTGAACCAACAAAAGCTCTTGCCCATGGGAAGGTTGCAAGGGGTAACAGTGGACATCGAAGGTGCGAGTACGTAGACGGACTTTGAGGTGATAGAGATTGTTGATGATAGCAACTCGTACCTCGCATTGCTAGGAATAGACTAGGCCATGGATATGAATGGATTTATCAACCCAAAGAAGCGGAAGATGATCTTTGAGAAAAAGTCCCTACGTGTGGTAGTTCTGCTAGATCTAGCTGAAGGAGCACGCTACACTGAACCTATGCGTGATGATGATAGTGGCGATGAGCTGGATTGCATTTACCATATAATGGCGCAAGACCAGAATCAGGTGAACCTGACTGTAGATGGGAGAATCTCATGGGAGCGCGATAATTTCTATACTTTAGATTCAGATGAAGAAATAGAATGTTGGCAGAACCGGTCGCACGAAGTAATAATGTTGAACTACAACGTGATGATTAGATCACTGTGGTGCGTGATGATCGAAGTAAGGGAACTACCAACATATGATGGGGAGATAGGCATGGATGACTTCTTAGACACATTTGAAAGGGTAGTGCCAAAACAGTAGCAGTACGGTGTGCTAGAATGGGCATCGCGACACCCACACAATGGTGGAATACACACCAGAACAATATTGGAAATTGGTGTGAATGTAGCAGATGGATGCACTTACGATTTGGAAGTCACCAACGACGAACGTGAGTCGGGCAGCCAGGATGAAGCAATTTGCGTGCCCACCTGTGTCGATGGGTGCAGATGTGTGTTGTGCAAACACCTCCTAGGCTAAGAATCGAGAATTAGGACCTGACACGGCAGCAGGGAAGGCGACGCACTCCACAAATAGTTTGCAACATAGAATTCAAAAAGCTATGTAGAATCATGAACATAATTCACTAGATGAGACGAATCGACTAGCACCTGTGCGTACCAGCGGTTCGATGGGCCTATAGGACCATAAGCAAAAACCAAAGCGTAGAAATGACCCCAACATTGACAAGAAGAGATGAAACCAGGAGGATAGAGAAGAATCCCCAGACCACAACTCTCGCAGTAGGGATAGGGCGTGAGAACCTAGGTAATGGAATTAGGCAGTTACAAGAAGCCATTCAGTGAGGAAGCTTGAAACTTCACGAACTCGATGAAGAGTGGGCACGAATGAGAAAGAAAAGCATGACATTGGATGAAAAAATAATCAAACTGGAAACCGTAGTCGCGCAAGTGGGTTGCAAGAAACTACGCATGATGGGACCAAGTCTAGCCAGCCCTACTACTGCATTAGAAAGAGTTGCGACCCTGCTATCATGGCTGTGACCGCACCTTACTAAATAGGGGAGTGTACCATACAAAGAAGAACGCGATGCACTATGGATGCAAGTGTATTTGAAGGGTGCCCACTAGCAAGAAAATCAGAGCCTCACACTGGGGGTGCGACCACCTGACTATCTGTAGGAAGCATAGCCTCAGTGCTTTGAGCAGTTGAAAGAAGGCGCAGGACTATAAACGAGTCTGCAGGAGAGCTTCGTGGAAAGGAGGTTCCGCGCAGGGCTAGTATGTCACATGGATCACGGTCGTGCATAAGGGGCTACGCTGCTGCATGGGTAGGTTGGGAAGTGATCATTGATGTCACTGTTCATGATAAGAGGTCTAATTTAAGGCAGAAAGGAGCGGGCAGCGTGCCCTTAAGACAATAATTAAGAGCTAGATTTGGGATGATCTGCCACCAAGAAGGTATTAATGACTCAGAAGTGGAGGGAATGGGAAAATTCAAATTCAAATGTTACTATAAAATCCCTTGGGGTATCCTCGAGGCAACACTTGGTTTGATATTTGAGCCAGTACAGAGTATTGAGCACCAAGCTACCTTGCCACCCATGAGTACGTGACTGAATGAATCTAGTGTAGAAACAATGATGTCTGTGAGAACCAGAGTGCGATTCGCAGAAGTAACCCCAGAGGCCCGTGTGACCCAGGAGGAGCTTGGAGAGGTAGTAGTTGCACCAGAGGTTCCCAAGTCCCCACGCACACTGCGACCATAGAAAAATAAGAAGCCAATGGGGCCAGTCCGGGTATCACCATGGAACCCACAAGTTAGTAAATTGTCCATGATGGAGAAGGGAAAAGCTGTCATCGTTGAAACATAGGAGGAGGAGGAGGATTTGCAAGCCCTGATCACCCAAATTGAGGCACAAGACGATGAGGCAGAGAATGTTTCCCAAGTACCTTCAGCGATAAAGTTACCCCCGTACACCCCCCCGTGGAAAGGAACAACCAAGATACCAAAGGACCTGGAGGCCATGAAGAGTGTGCTCTAGACCCCATTGCTTCTAGACGAAATAAGATTTGATGGTCCGCCACTGGGATGGGTGCCTAATATAAAGTTCAAAGACTGGGACCTCACAGATAGTGAGAAGTTCCCACAGCTGGCCACGGAGCAATTATTGCAGCAGAAATGGTTACGTAGTGTAGAGAAGGCTGGGTTACTACATCTGTGGTGGATACCCCACTACCACCGTGCACCCATCACAATTTTTGTCATCTGACAGCTACTGTGCCTAGTACATGATGGGTATCTTTGGCTAGAGGAGCTGATTCCCATCATGGCTGACTTAATTCACCGGATTTCTCGACTGCCCATCAAAGGAAGCAATCCCGTAGCCATAGTAGGAAAAAGCAATGACTTGGCCCTCGCAGAAGCGATGAAGGAAAAATACAAGCTAGAGAAGAGGAAGTGAGGGTATGTAATAACAAGCATCAAGGACAAAGGAGTGCACGTAGACAAAGGAGTGCACGTACCCACCCAGCTGCTGGCCGGTAAGCTAATGAGGAAATGCTGTGCAGATGAGGTGCCAACATCTATAATTGCGTTGGCAGAGCAGTACGCAGAGGGGGTCCAGTTCAACTGTGTGCAGTTTCTCTGCGATGAAATTTTGACGAATTGTAAGGAAGCCCAGGACCAGGGTAAGACCTTCCACTACGCGTGGGTGCTCTTATCCATCTTGTTGGTTGCTAGGGAGCTGCTGGTGGACAACCAATTTCCCACCATTGAGAGGAACCTACCCGAGGCCATGAGGTACACCTCACTCTGGGAAATGAAGGACGTGACGAGGATTTGCGAGGTAAAAGTGTTTTGGGCATTTGTATAGGTGAGCTTACAAACATGGCTCAATTGCAGGCCACGCTTATCCCTGATAGTATATAACAGTTTACAAAGAACAACATAATTCAAGGCGAATATGCATAACCTGTATATCCGGGGGCGCATGGATCCAACCCGAGCATGGGTAAAGATGCCGTTCATGGCCATAGATGATGAAATCTTCGAAGTGATGGTGTCATGGTATTTGGAGTGGCATGCCCCAGACTTGGCAGAACTGGAAAAAATCATAGCATAATAGAGGAAGAGGGAGACCAAGCTGCGCATCGCGAAGCTGGTGGAGAGAAAGCGTCAGGAATAGGAAGTGGCCATGCAGCGGAAATTTACTGAGGTAGTAATAATAGAGCAGATGGCACAAACCACAACTGCACCCACCGAAGAGACTGAGGAAGGTCAGGAAATGTCCATGGAGTAGGACACACAGGGGGAGGTTGAGACACAAGAACGCCCAAAACTTACAACAAAATCGACCCAACTCAAGAGGCCACACATCCAGGAGAAGCCAACCGCATGCAAAAAGACAAAGACAACAAAGGCTGTGGAGGGAGACCTTGTTGACAGTAGTGAACCAGTTCATGATGTCACTAAGGATGTTTTGGAAGAGTTGATGATAAAGCAGAAAACTGTGTTGGGGGTGCTCAGAGCGCAGTTGCATGCATTACAGGTGTAGAGAAAACAATTGTGTTGGGGGTGCTCAGAGCATAGTTGCAGGCATTATAGGTGCGACCCCCCAGGAGTGATGACATCGCATCTTACAGAAGGTGTAGCCGAAGCTGAGCAGATGTTGCGTGCCCGCACAATGAACACTTTGGTGTTACCAGAAGGCACCTTCTTAATAGAAGCCGAAGGTGACATGAGGGGCTGGAGGTTGAATATGGTTGCCCTTCCTAGAGAAACCCTATACCAGTTTCAGGATGGGGTAACTGCTGAGCTTCCCGCCAGGGAGGGCCATGCTCTCCAAGTCTTGAGCGAGCAGAAGGTAAATTTAGAATAGCTCAGCCTGTAGCACGACAACTTGGTCACCCAAAACCACGGATTAGAACATGCAATGGAGGAGGCCTGTAGCAGCATTCTGGAGTTTCCCATGCTAGCGGCACTCCCCACCACAGAAAATATTCACCAACTGGCAACTTGAGTCTGCAGGACCTAGGAGGAGGCCATGAAGGTTTAGTTGGAGGTAAACTTGCAGATTGTGGAGCTACAACTGAAGGCGCAACCCCCTACACACCCGGAAGTCAAAGAGCAATGCACCGCACAATTCAATCGGGGTTGAAAGAGATAGGGCACGTTGTATAGGACTGTATGGGATTGTTGGACTGGTCCCTCTTCATGCTCACTTCACTGTAGAGGACCCAACACTATAACAGTTAGAAACAGAAGCACGAGAATTGTAGTAGGCCTATGACAATGTCTAGGGGACCTCACAAGTGGTTTCCCTTACTCAGCGATTGGCCAAGATGAGGGAGGCCCAGGCTTTGAAATAACAGGTGGATGCTACACGCAAAAAAGAAGCAGGGCTTAAAGCATGCATCTAGCCTTTGCTCGAGGAAGCATTCACGGTCACCACCATGATTGATGGGAAGTTGGCCCAGATGCAAGATACATATGTGCAAAGGCAAGAGGGTTCCTCTAACAACAATGCATTAGAGAGTCACGCACAATTGATTTAGCAGATAGTGGAGGAATGTGTGGCAGACATCTGTGAAGTGTAGAAGTTGCTGGATGGACTCCAGGCAAAGATCGCCACGCTATTCGAGTGACTCGGGATGAGTCACGATGATTTTGTTGGGGGCTTGTTAGGTAACAGATCCCCCCATATCAGATTTTTGGGGCTTGTAGCCCAAATTTTGGTTAAAAGTAATGTAAGACCCTGTGAAATGCAGGCGTGGAGCACGAGAGTCTAGGGTTGTCCGCCCTAAAATATTGTAATTTAATATAGAATGTGTCGGCCTATCCATGGTTCGTGGACCATGGGAATGTATAACTAGAGCAAAGCTCTAAGGGTAGAAGGAAGTTCTTGGTTAAGGATTGATCTCAAGTAATATGGGTTTTAGAGTGCGATAATTGCTCTGAGTCTGTAAGTCTGAGCCTTGGGTGGTAGTAGTAGAAAGGGGCTCTGTAGCTGAGTGCGTAGAGGTCTGATAGAGTTTGCAGCTGTGTGCGCGGACCCCTGCAGTTGAGTGCATAGGGTGGACTTGAGGTTGTAATAGAATAAGAAGTTTAATAAAATATAAGTTGATTCTAAAAGTATTATATCTTCTCGTAGATTTGTGTGTTTATGCTTTTGTCATGTTCTTATGAATCTCTTTACAATATCTAGTTGCACGCACTAGTTATGAATATTGAATGATTGATAAGAGTACTAGGCCCACAAAATTAAATCAGATCTATAATAATAACTCAGTATGGGTAAAGGATCTAAGAAAACAACCTTTCATGCTCTTTATAAAGCTACGTGAAGGTCAGACAGTTGCGTGGAGTTGTGCTAGTGCACCAGATCGGTTTGCAAACTTTCCAGACCTCATCAAGGCATCCCTAGGGTGTGGAAACCTGGTTCCAACACCCTCCTATACTACCTTAGGTGAGACCTCAGTCCACGCTCTGCGAAATGTTGCTGAAAGGGTCGATAGTTTTGGGATTTGTTTGGATAACTCACTTCTGAACCTAGGTCACGCCCTAATAAGCCAACAATATCATGTCAAGGATATCAAACTGAAATGTAATTGAGAGGGGAACCTGTGTAGGTGAGAAGCTAAAATATGTGGGAAAGTTCATTGGACCTTCTGCCGATAAAAAATTCACCAATTTGTATGTCAGGAATCTGGAAGATGATTGTGTATGTAAATCTGGAATGAGAAGATGCTTTACAAGTAGGGTCTACAACTGAAAAAAATTTCATTTGTAAAGAAAGTAGAAGATTGGCTGTTCTTTTGCATAGTGTGATTAGTTTGAGAAGTAAGTGCATTGAAGCAATGAGTCATTTGCTACATCTGCTACAGTGACTTGGTGATATTGGTATCTTGCTACTCATATAATAGTTGTAGCTATTTATCATTTTATAGGCCAATTTGTAGCTGAAGATAACATCACTTCTCTGATTATATTGGTTTGAAATGGATTGAATAGATGATGTATTGAAACTACTGAATAATTTAGTACATTCCACTGTTGATGATATGGTTAAGATCAACAAAACCTCTCTTTCCAATATTAAAATTTGTCTCCAAAATGCACATGAGAATATTGAGTTTTTGCAGCTTGAATCTCAACTACAGCAGGAAGAATTACAACAATCGAGTCATCATTCTGAACTTGTTTCTGTTCAGAATATTGAAACAGACTCGCATAAGCAGCAAGACAATAATGTTATAATTGATTTAGATCTAGTTCCCAATAAAGTAGCAGAGTTACATGCTTATGCAGAAGTTCAGTTTGCACTTCCCAAGCCCATCATCGGACCTTGAGAAGAGCTTGTCCACAACAAGAACAAAACTGGTCTTGGATATGACAAGGAAGTGTCCTTTCATATTCCAGATTAATCAAAGCCCATCCTGATCTGGAATTGATCTAAGATAAAAATAAGGTATTACAGACTCATGTGCATGCATGTGCCTATGTTATTTTATGCAATGGATCGATAAGATTGCGAAATACACAGGCAATGAAGCAGTTAAGGAAAACATAATATGAAACACATATAAACACAACAAGTTTAATAAGGAGTTCACCCAATGATCCTGGGGTACATCTCCTGGTCCAACCTTCAGTGGTGGCCTCTCTATTATGTTTTCATAGCAGAGTTTTTACAATAGTGAGCTCAATTTGAGTCTCACTCAATAGGTATAAAATAGTAAGATTGTACTTGGATCCCCCAAGTCTCTGGAGTACATAGACTCTCCTTACTGACTCTTGACATCTATCAGTCACAATAGTATGAGCCCAATCTGAGACTCACACATGATAGGCATTATACATAGGAGTTCGCTTGAACCTCTCAAGTCTTCTCTGGAGTACACAGACTCTCTGACTCTCTCTGTCTCTGTCCCAACTCCAGCTCGATACTGCCTTCGCTTCTGCAAGTCAGCTCGACTTCTTCTCTCTACTTTCGACTTACTGCTTACTGCTCTTTTTCTCTCTCTATCAGTTTGTGGCTTTAAAGCCAGTTTGTGTCCTGACTGTTCGTTTCCCCTTCCTGACTTTCTGGTTCCCCTACCTCTGTCTGTTTGAATCCCTCTGTCCTACGTAATCAGTCACTGTATAATGCCTCACAGGGAGGTGGCCACCTATTTCATAACGGATGAGTGTCAATTCTCTTGGACATATTTGAAATGGCTATTTTTTCCATTAACTCCAAGAAATCCCATGAAACATGACCTTCTGCCAATGCATCGTCCATATCGGACTTCAAATCCTATGTGATCTTGCTTTATAATCTTGTCAAATATGGTCATCCATCAGAATGCGTCTCTGCCATTGATCTGGGGGCCTTGGATCCTACGGTTGTCGTTCATATTAGGCGATTGAGTAGCATGATGTTTACCCGCCCGATGTGAGTAGTTTTATCTCTCCTCACTAGGATGTGTGGTGATCGCTGTGTGGCATTGGGTGGAACTCGATCAAAACTGCTTCCCACTCGAAGCCCATCCAATATCCTGCTGGTTTTGTGGAATCCCGCTCTGATGGAACCGAAATAATACTTTCTGTGTTTTATAATTATTTTGGGTTTGGGTGCTCGGGACTTCTCTTCACTAAGAGGTTTGCCCTACAATATGCAATTAACAATTTAGTTTGTCGCTAATCGCATATCGGAAACTACCTCCACTACTTAAATTTGTCCCTGCATTTGTTGGTTGGTGTCAACGTGCAAATACCATGGTCCGCTGCTCTGCGTGATAAATTTCCAACCCTCGTTGATCTGCGCTGATCGCCATTGCAACTATCTGTGGATTCCCTCTGCTAGCTTCGATCTTGATAAGAATTTGAATCTGTGGCATGATTTTTAAAGAGTTCATGAAAACTTAGAGAGTGTTCTAGGATCCAATTTGGATCACGCCTTCCCACTGAAAAAGCTTTTGGACCACCAAAAGGTTGGTTTTTAAGCATCAAAGAAATGAGGATATAGCTTCCTCGCTTGCTCAATTTATATCCATATTGCACTGCTTGATTTTGAACCTTTGAGTCCAATCCTGAGGCACTCAACATCCCCTCTGCGATTAGTTCTCACCTTCCTCTCCAGAATTGTGTCTTCCTACAACTCATTGAGATATTCAGGCAACAGATCATCAATAAAAGGCAACTAGCTCTGCTCTTCGGGATCTTTAACCAATGAAGGTTCAAATGGTCTCAATCTTTCTGCATTAACTACTGAATATATGTGCATGTAAGCTGGCAAATCAAGGCGAAAACCATTCTCACCAATTTTCTCAAGTACCTTAAAAGGCCCATACCTTATCGGCTTTAGCTTCTTACCTTCACCTTGCATTCTGTCTTTGCTGATGTATAGCTAGACTTGATCACCAAATTGGAAACTATGCTCAATCCGATGCTTATCATGCCTTGCCTTGTATTTGGCTTGGCTCTTTTCCAGCTATTCCTACATTGCTTGGTGAATCTCTTGGATTTGTCCAATGAACTTGGTTGCCTTGTCTACATCACTATGTTCGTCAACCGTTATATCTTTACCAAAGACAAAATCCAAGGGAGACCTTGGTGTGAAACCAAAATAGGTCTCAAAAGGAGATATTTGTGTAGAAGAATGTTTAGCCCAGTTGTAAGCATGTTGCACATAACACAAATGTTCATCCCAAAGCTTGGGATACTTGCTGTAATAGCCTTTGAGCAACTGAATCACTGTCAAGTTGACCACCTTTGTTTGGCCATCTGTTTGTGGATGAAAGGCTGTGCTCTTCTTCAGTATGGTGTCCATCAATTCGCACAGAATCGACCAAAATTTCCCAACAAATCGGGAATCTCGATCAAATACAATGGAAGTGGGTAATCCAAAATGAAGCCATACATGCTAAAAGAACAACTTTTCTGTTTGTTCAGCTGTAATCTATTTTTTACAAGGTATTAAAATACACATTTTGCTGAACCTATCCACAATAACATATAAATAATCATGACTTTTCCTAGATTTAGGCAGTCCCCCAACAAAGTCCATGGAAACACTTTCCCAAGGATGAGAAGGAACTGGTAGTGGAGTGTACAAGCCTAGTTTTCTATTGCTGGGCTTGCTTTTTGCACACATGGTACACCCTCTTACATATCCAGAAACTGTTTCATTCATTTTTGGCCAATAACAAAATTTTCACAGCTGTGCAACTATTTTACTTACACCAAAATGACCTGATATCAGGGAAGTATGTGCCTCCCTAATTATGTTAATTCTCTCTATTTGTGGGATGCATAGCTTTCCCAAATGATACAAGAGTCAGTCCTTAATATAGTAATCCAATTCTTCTACCTTTTTGCCATTACTTAAAGCCGCATATACATCTTTAAAGTCTATATCTTGAGCATATTGTTCAATGTAGCTTTCATGCATTATTGAGTTATGCTTAAGTATAGTAGATGCACTTATGATTGGTCTGGACAACATATCTGCAACTTTATTGTGTATGCCCTTTTTATATCTGATGACTAGATGAAACTGTTGTAGAAAACCCATCCACCTGTAGTGTCTTGATTGCTGCAACTTAGTTTGTGAGTGTAAATATTGAAGTGGTTGATTATCAGTATGTATAGCTGTCTCTTTACCCATTAGATAATGTTTCCAATTTTTCACACTCTATACTAATGCATACAATTATTTATCATATGTGGGATAATTAAATACTGTAGAATTAAATGTCTCAGAATGATAACATATGGGTTTACCGTGCTGCATCAACACTGTTCCCATGGCATAGTCACTGGCATCAGTTTCAATCTCAAATGGTCTTTGAATATCTGGCAATGCTAGTATTGGTGTTGTACTAATCTTTTCTTTTAAGGTGTCGAAGGATTTCTGCTGTTTGCCTCCCCACTGAAACACCTTGTTCAATCCTGTTAAAGCATGTAGGGGAGCTGCAATCAAGGAAAAGTTAGCAATAAACTTTCTCCAATACTGTGCTGCTCCTAAGAAGCTTCTATCTTTTGTAGCAGATTTGGGTTTAGGCCAGTTTACAATGACTGCAACCTTAGAGGGATCTATCTTCAATTCACCACCCCCTACAATATGACCCAAATAATTCAAAGATGATTTGCCAAATTCACATTTTGATAGCTTAACATAAAGATTTTCTCTTTTCAAAACATCTAGAGTTTGATTTACATGCTTCAAATGTTCTTCCCATGTTATATTAAATATAAGAATGTCATCTAGATATGCAACGAAAAAATCATCAATAAAAGGACTGAGTACATCATTCATTACTCTCATGAAATTAGCAAGAGCATTAGTTAAGCCAAAAGGAATAACTAACCACTCATACAGCCCCTGCTTTGTTTTGAAAGCAATTTTCCATGCATCTTTCTCTGCAACTCTGACCTGATGGTAGCCACTATACAAGTTCAACTTGGAAAAGTAAATAACTTCTTTCAACTGATCTAATAGATCATCTATGAGAGGAAGGGGATAATGATTTTAGATCATTATCTTATTTAGAGCTCGGTAATCAATGCACATTCTCCATGAGCCATCTTTCTTTCTCACCAAGACAATTGGAGACCCACATGGTGATGTGCTAGGTCTTATAAACCCTTTCTCGAGCAGCACCAGTACCTGCTTCTTGATTTCTGCATTCTCTAAAGCGGACAACCTGTACATTCCAATGTTACACAATGGAGCATCTTGCTGCAAATTAATATCATGTACTATTTCCTTTTTGGGTGGTAGACCTTTAGCTTCTCAAAATAGCATATCATATTTTGAAACAACTTTTTCTAAATCAACTTGCTGTTTACCATCATAGCCTTCAAATACATTGGTTTTATCAGGTTTCTTTTCCTTTACAACCATTAGTAAAAATTATTTGCATGAATTTACAATTCTTTTCATTTGCCCTGAGTTTATGAGAGTATAATTATTTTTGAGTTTATGAGCTCTTACAATATATTCGATTCCATCTTTAACGAGTTGATACTTGTTTTAAGCTCTATAGAAAATGGCTTTTCTATCATACAAATAAGGACTTCCTAAAACAATTCCACATATATCCAAGGGAATGACATCTAACTCAACCTCATCTACAAATGCTGACCCAAAAAAAAACCTAAGTTTACATTGTTTAGTCACTTGTAGCTTTGCTTTATCACATACCCAACCCAATGGATATGGCTTCTTGTGACGTGTGGTTAGTAATCCCAACTTCTTTACAATTGCTTCATAAATTAATTTTACTTGGGAGCCACTATCAAACAAAGTATCAATCTTTTGATGCTTGGAAATAACTCTAATATGAAAAAGCTCATGCCTTTTCCTCTCATTTTCTTCATTATCAATAGATTGTGCAGAATTACTAGTAGATGCTTCAGAATTTTTACTTTTTATACCTGTGTCTAGGATTTTTGTTTCATCCCCTGAGTCTGACCCCAAATTCTTTTGAATAGCTGCAACAATCTTCTTCTTTTTGCGACCGAAATTATTGGGTTTTAGCTCCGGATGCAAAATCCAGTAGTGTTCATCGTCATGCCCATCCTTCTTGCAGTGAGTGCACGAAGGTTTGGTCTTCTGTACTGCATTTGTCTTCCTCTCTTTCCATTTTTGCTTTCTCTTTTCCTTGTTCTTGCTTGTAGTGGGTTTTGATGATCCCCAATTTCTGGGTTCACATTCTTGCCTCTAGCCTCTAGATTTGTAGCCTGAACAGATACTCATCTATGCTAGTAGTATTAAACATGAGAATGGTGTGCTTTAAATAGCTGTGTAGACCACCTATATACTTCAACAGAGTTTCAAGTGAGTCTAACGAAATGCCTAGAATCAAAGCTCTTTTTCTAAATTCTTGGGTGTAGCTTTGTACACTTTTTCCTTTTAATTGGTAAAGAGTTTGCCAACTCATCATAGCTTGCTGCATATAAGCTAGTGGATAGAATTGTTTTTTAATGGCATAAACAAATTCATTCCAGGTAGAAAGAATTTTACCATGCTTCTTCAAATCAGCTTGTGTCCTGCCTTCCCACCATACTAGAGAAATGCCTCCAAGGCATAGGCTAGCCAGCTGAATCTTTTTCCTTTTCTGAATTGATGTTCTGCACCCTGCAATATACATCAATCTGTCTAATCCAGTTATCTAGCTTTTCTGCATTTAATTCTCCGTCATATATTGGAAAATCAAATTTAACATCTAATTAATCAAGGATGTTTGCTTCTTTTTATTTTCAGGGCTATCAGGAGGTGTAGGAAGCTTTTCTCCTTTCCCTTTTCCTTCTGGGGCATTTAGAGAAGGTTCTTCAGCTCCTCTATCTTTCTTAAATTCTCTATAAATTTCTTCTAACATGGCTCTCATGGTCATGAAACTCTCCATGAACCAGGAGTCTGATTCCGAGGGAATTTCTTCTTCCATTTTCCTCCTAGGGTAGACTCTTCCAAATGCTGGGTTAGCTTCAACCAACTCTCCTTCTCCTAATTTGAGCCTTGTCGTAGTTAGCATTCAACAAAAAATCCAGCAAAAGCTTGTCAACCTTAGCAACCTAAAGCTCTGATACCACTTGATCTGGAATTGATCTAAGACAAACAATAAGGTATTACAGACTCATTTGCATGGATGTGCCTATGTTATTTTATGCAACGAATCGATAAGATTGTGAAATACACAGGCAATGAAGTAGTTAAGGAAAACATAATAGGCAACATGTATAAACACAACAATTTTAATAAGGAGTTCACCCAATGCTTCGTGGCTACGTCTCCTGGTCCAACCTTCAGTGGTGGCCTCTCTATTATGTTTTCATAGCTGATTTTTTACAATAGTGAGCTCAATTTGAGTCTCACTCAATAGGTATAAAACAGTAAGATGGTACTTGGATCCCCAAAGTCTCTGGAGTACACAGACTCTCCTTATTGACTCTTGACCTCTATTGGTCACAGTAGTATGAGCCCAATTTGAGACTCATACATGACATGCATTATACAAAGGAGTTTGCTTGAACCTATCAAGTCTTCTATGGAGTACACAAACTCTCTGACTCTCTCTGTCTCTGTCCCAACTCTAGCTCGATGCTGCCTTCGCTTCTGTAGGTTAGCTTGGTTGCTTCTCTTTGCTTTCAACTTACTACCTACTGCTTAGTACTCTACTTCTCTCTCTGTCAGTTTGTGTCTTTAAAGCCATTCTGCTTCCTCACTGCTCGTTTCCGCTTCTCGGCTTTCCAGTTCCCCTGCCTTTATCTGTTTGAATCCCTCTATCCTACATAATCAGTCACTGTATAATGCCTCACAGGGAGGTGGCCACCTATTTCATAATGGATGAGTGTCAATTCTCTTGGACATATTTGAAACAACTGTTTTTCCGTTAACTCTAAGAATGCCTGCAAAACACGACCTTCTGCCAATGCATCATCCATATCAGACTTCAAATCCTATGTGATCTTGCTTTATAATCTTGTCAAATCTGGTCATTCATCAGAACGCATCTCTATTGTTGATCTGGGGGCCCTAGATCCTACAGTTGTCATTCATATCGGATGACTGAGTAGCATTATGTTTACCCACCCAATGTGAGCGGTTTTCTCTTTCCCTGCTGGGACGCATGGAAATTACTGTGTGGAATCAAGCGGAACTCGATCAAAACCACCCGGTTTTGTGGAATCTCGCTCCGACGGAACCGAAGCAATATTTTCCATGTTTTATAATTATTTTAGATCCGGGTGCTCTGGGCTTCTCTTCACTGAGAGGTTTTCCCTGTGATATGCGATTAGTGACTTAGTTTTCTGCTAATCGCATATTGGAAACTACCTCTGCTACTTAAGCTTGTCCCTACATTTGTTGGTTGGTGTTAGAACGCATTACCATGGTCTGCCACTCTGTGCGCTAGATCGCCAACCCTCATTGATCTGTGCTAATTGCCATTGCAACTTTCTGTGCATTCCCTTTGATAGCTTTGATCTTTATAAGACTTTGAATATGTGACACAATTTTTAAAGAGTTCATGAAAACTTAGAGAGTGTTTTAGGATCCAATTTGGAATACATCCAGTTTCAGAGTGCTGGATTCCTTCATGACAATTCACATTCATCTGTTCCAGATTCATCTTCAGATGGTCCAGATTATGATCCTCTTCCACAGCAGACACAACAACTTGTTAAATGCCAACATTTTGACCAAGCTGGTCATATGAAAGACCACTTTTTTGATCTTCATCCATGTAAGAACTGTCATAAAACCAGTCATTCTTCAAACAGATGCTTCAGAAACAAACCTCCTGCAAGAACAAAGATTCATCTTGGATGGATCACTTCTTGGTAATGGGCTTCAATAGCCAAGAAGATATTTCACTCATGCAATAGGATTTTTTCTCGAATATTTAAAAGTCTTGCAGTTGAGATCTCTTCATCTTGTCACCTTGTATCTGATAGGGGGGAAATCATAGTCATCTACAAGATTCAAAGCCACATCAAGCAAACCTGAGCCACAAACTTCCATACCAGATTAAGAGTTGTAGCACATGAGCATGCCTTCAGTTGGTGATACATCTTCAAAGCATTGGGGATAGTTCCTCTAGCAGAAGACTTCAATTTCTTGCTAGTTTTGGAAGAGTTCCAAGAGTTGTTGGTCATCCTTAAACCATCAAAGGTTGAGACCTCCCTTTCATGGTTGAAGGTTTCCCTCTTCAAAACATCAGGAGCACTTCCTCTAGCAGAAGACCTAAGCTTCATGCCAGACTTGAAAGAGTTCCGGGAACTACACTAAGCATTCCAGTGTTGGTGTTCATCCTTAAACCACCTCCATTTATACCAACATTTTAGAGAGCACATTCAGCCTAGTGTCGCCATACATTTTTGCACGTTTTGTATTACAACTCTCTTCTTGGACTCATACATAACCCTTCGGCTTAAGGGGGGGAATGTTGGACACCTAATCCTCTAAGGGTTGGTGTGGAAGCTGAATAGCCAAAAGGAGTCCAAGGGACAACTTGGAATATAAAACCAAGGGTCACTTCTATGTATTATAAATATGTATCATTGTGAATAAGAAATAGAATCTCATTCTTATCTTTCCTATTTTATCTCTACCATGTGTGTGTTTAACAACAACATTAGCCAAATGGGATACCCTTCATGCAAATTCTGATTAATAGAACAAAAAAGGAAAACATGACAACCAGAAAGCAAAAACAAAGCACAAGAAAAAGGAGGCTAAACCAAACACTATGCAAGACATAAGTAGGAAAACACATGAAATATTAAGGAGAACAAGTTCAGGGAGAGTGCAAGAGAGGGGAAACTACAATGAAACTAATCCCACTCCTAACCTAAATAGTTAGAAAGTTAGGGTCAAGTGTAATGAAATTTCTAGTGAAGCCACCATTGTTGTTCCTGACCAACATACACATAGATATGATCAATTAAAACTGATATAAGGTAATGTGAAAGAGAAAATATAAGAGATTTAAGAAATTTCACAACAAAAATAAGGCATTTCATGTGGGAAGAAAGATGTGTCAATACCACGTCTTCTAACCAGTTCACATTCTTATCCTTTCGATGGAAATCAAACAAACCTTGAAAAATCCTTGTGAACATATCTTCATTTGCATTGTACTTCTTGGAAATCACAAGGAAATATCGAAACCTATTATTCATGATGCATCTTATCAGGTAATATTTCTCTAACCATTCGGTGATTGGATCATGAAACTGAAAACAATCCTCTTGAGAATCGTAAGATATTTGAAAATATGAATTTGCAATTAAAAGCGGGGGATCAAGATGAGAATATTGTGAGGGAAAATGAATCTGATCATATTTAGAAGGCATTCCAAGATAGTGAGGACCTAACATAACCATCAATAAAGGCTGAAGTGACTCAACTGCTCGACATGTATTCGAATAGTGAGATGTTGAACCGTGAAGATCAAAGGATATAAAACAATCGTCCTTGGATACATTGGTAGGAAAATGGTAAAACGAATGACAATTAATATCATGATCAGATGGAATGTTTTTGGCATGAGATCCTCAGTTAGAAAAAAAAATGGATCAGTTTTAACATCACAAATTATCTAAATAATGGAATCATCTTCTTCATGTGATGAATGCAACAAACTATTTCTTTGTAACTGGTAGCACACTGCACTAGAATTAAAATCATCAAAATGAGTGAAAAGGAATGCCAATGCAGTAAACACATGACCAGTTAGAATAGAATGACTGAAGAATTTTACTTTCACAATAAATCATGCATTCATTTGCACTCAAGAGGATTTCAGGTGTGATGAAGAGAAATATTCATGATATGATATTCACAAGAAAAATCAAGAGTTTCTCATCATGAAATAAATCTAATAGATATGATTCCTTCAACCAAAGATGCTATTTGAGGTGATCAAATTCACAGTTCCATGAATTTATGAGAGATACACATTCCAAACCCAAGTTTTATGCACAAAATTTGCATGAAGATGAATCAACTGAAGAAGATTCTTAAATTCGATAAGAACTAAAATCTTTAAAATTTGAAAAATTACATCCAAAATACTAAACATTTTTCAAAAATAAATTTTCTTCGAGTGAAACTATTGGGTCTTGAAAATGTCATTCATTTCCATTACACTTTCACTATTATGTCCATTATATCACCTCCATTTCACTACTATGTCACTACATTCATCTCACTTTCATTATCCTTGGGCCACATTTATGTTTTTCTAAACTTTATTAATTCTTAGCCTTCTTAAGTGAATTTGTGGTTAAAAATTAGAAAATAATGTGCATTAGCTTATACCTAACAAGTGGGTTGAGATTGTTGACATGTGTAGGTTAAAAGGAGGCTTCTAGAAGACCTTTATGTGGCACCCTAAGGCCAAATTCGAATTTGAGTGGAGAGAATCATGGGATAATGAGGATATGTGTCACATCTCCTAATTGTATTGAAACTCTAAGAAGACATGTGTCTTATTAGTTCCTATTTTGATTAGGACTCTGGAGGTAGAGGGAGAGATTCATGGACTCTCATTAATGAGATGGCTTCTCATCTTTTTGTATAAATAGGAGATCTCTCTCCTTCATTTGTTAGATTGACTTTTTAGTTCTTTAGCTAAGAGTTTAGAGTTGGTAGCTTGGAGCTTGTAGTTCTTCTTTGATGGCTTTGGAAAGCTTTCGAGAGATTTGTTGTACTTTGTAATTTTGAATAATTTGAATAAAGCTTTGATGTTCTCAACATGGAAGGAGATGTGAAGTAGATGCCATGGAGCATATTAGAATGTAAGGTAGAGTAGATTTTATTTTGTAATTTTGCTTTGATTTCATTCATGTATGTCATTTTATTGCTTTCAAGTTTGATAGTTTAGATTTTCCATTCATGCAAGTGTGTTCAACCGGTTGATTGTAGATTAGTTTTTCTTTACATGTTCTTGTATTTGCTTATTAGTTTTTGCTCGAGCTTTTTAATGTAGTTTTTGCATCAAGTGGTGATATGAGACTTGCTTCCTCTGCTGAATTTTAGTTTTTAATTCTAGTTGTTATGCTTTTATTTTAGTGAGATTTGTTTATTTCTTTTTAGATAGTTTAGATATCATCTCTTCATGCTATATGATGATATCTTTGGTGCCTTTAGCTTAGCCCCGTTTTAGAAGTTAATTGGTGAGCTATACAAATTATATGTGAAGTAATTGATTTTGCTTTCATTAGTTTGCATGTAGATAGTTTAGATTTAAGTTCTGTTGGGTTGTATTATATTCTTTC
>APFE030142650.1:751-35915 GCA_000404065.3 Pinus taeda
ATTGTAGCACAACTTACTATTTTTAGCAGTTTTTCGGGTCCTGAACTTCCGGAGCCGTTTTGAGGCCCTAAACGACGTTTTTTGGGGAATCCAGGGGCAACATATGTTGCCCGTTCCAACAATGGTAGTTCTCGGATATATCTTTCTAACGAGCTAACATACGTGTCAAACGGAGATCGTATGCCAAAGTTACGACCCCAGGAAGTTGATGTACCAATTTACCGAAAACGGGGCCCACAATTTGGCGTTTCATCTTCTAAGGGTCGGTTTTGGAATGTGAAGGGTTTTCCAGTGTTTCTTAATAATAAATAGGCCTTTGAGCCTCATTGTAACACAAGTTCGGAATAGTTCAGAGACATGTAGCCGCACATCTCTTCTCAGAGATAAGCTACCATCGTCCTAGCTGGTTTATTTCCCATTCTGGTTGTAAGCATATTTCAGTATTTTCCATTAATGAAATGAAGTGTTATTTCCGCTGCAACTCTTTATTTATGGTTATCGCATCTCTGTATTTATGGTTATCTCTGTAATCTATTGCGTTCCTGTTTAAATCCGGATCATGGGTTGATAAGGATGTCTACTTCTCCAGACAATAGATTCCATATCGCAGAACTTGATACTCTTAATGAAACAATGAAACAACTCATTAAAGTTTTTGGAATTAAAAATGAAATTAGAGCCCATCAACTTGAAAATAAGTTGTTTACATTGGACTCCAATAATTCTTCTTCCATTGAAGATTTTTTGTCCAAGTTCAAGACCCTTAGAGAGCCCTTTATTTCTCAAGGACAAGACTACAATTCCCCCTCTTTTGATGCCTTTGGTGATTCTTTAATATGAGAACAAGAAAATTTCTTATATCTTGGTCTTCTTAATCTTGGAAACAATTCTAAGAAAGCCTTAGTTGCCTAGCACCAACCAAATTAAAATAATCCTAAGAAGGAGTATCCTAAAAAGAATGGCTCTAAACCAAACAAGGGTCCTAAGTGATTTTAGTCTCAAAATTAAAAATCATTTCAACAAAATGAGAAGGCAAATAAATATAAAGGGAAGAAGACTAATAAACATTGCCACTTTTGTAATCAAGATGGCCACTTAGAATCCAAATGCTTTAACAATATGGCAGCCTTGGAAGAAGTGATGAAGAAGCATAACATCCATTTGGAGCACTCTTCAACTTCAACTTCATCTTCAAGAATATCACTTTCTGCATGTGGTTGTTAAGCATCTCGGTCTGGTTATGCACTAAATGTATCTTCTTATTCTCATTCTCATGAGTGGCTCATTGATTATGGAGCTTATTACCACATGGCCAAAAACAAAACCATGTTCTCTTCTTCAAATGAATCTAACACCAAAAATATATATGTTGGTGATGCTACATCTCTTAGTGTTGTAGGGACTGGAACTGTTCATTTAGACAATGGTCAATTTAATGATGTATTATGTGTTCCAACCTTATCATGGAACCTTCTATCTATATATCAGATAACTCATTTAGGTGAAGGTAAAATCGTTTAATTTTCACCTCATGATGTTGTAATTAAGGAGCTAAGAGATCCTAGAAAAATTTTAGCTACTGGAATTGCTAATGATTCTACAAGGTTGTATAATTTAACAACTTTGGGTCATCAAATATTCCCTCGGAATTTGTTTCTCATAATGATGAATTGAAAAAAATTTGGCATGAGTGATTTGGTCACTTAAACTATCACTCCCTTCAGAATCTATGTAAAGGAAATATGGTGACAGATCTCCCAATGGTATCTTGTAGAGATTATGTTTGTTCCAAATGTGTACTCAAAAAACATCATCGTGATAGTTTTGAAAAATGTGCATCTTGGCATGCCTCAACCCCTTTACAACTTGCACATAGTGATTTATGTGGTCCACCTCCAGTTGTTTCATTCTCTGGCTACAAATATTTCTTAACTTTCATTGATGTTCTCCAGACACACTTGGGTATACTTCTCAAAACTCAAGAGTGAAGTATTTAACATGTTATTGACATTTAAGGCCTTTGTTGAAAAACAATCTAGACATCAAATTCTTAAGCTAAGATCTAATAATGGCAGAGAATGTGTTAACAACAAATTCATCAACTTTTGCACTGAGAATGGAATTCAAATGCAACATACTATTCCATATAGTCCACAAAAAAATGGTGTAGTTCAAAGGAAGAATCACACCTTAAAGGAAATGGCTAATGGTATGCTTCAATCTAAAGGACAGTCTTAATTTTTGGGGAGAAGAAATTAACTGTTAAAATTACATAGTAAATCACACTCCTACTAAGGTTTTAAAAAATATTACTCCAGAAGAAGCATGGAGCTCAATTAAACTAGATGTAAGTCACTTTCATGTTTTTGGAAGTAGAGCATGGGCCCATATTTCATATGAGAAACATAAAGATTTAGAACCTAAGAGTGAAAAATGTATTTTTGTTGGATATTCTGAAGATGTCAAAGGCTATAGACTTATTCCATAAGTCCAAAAATGTTATCATTAGAATAGGTGTAAAGTTTGCCGAGAATATATTGGCCTACGGGCGTAGTTCGGCAGATGTGCCACCTCTCTCTATCGCTTCTACTTTTGAAAATATTTCTTCTTCAGATGATGATATCGAGGATGACAATCCTCCTCCACCTTCTTAGGCTCCTCTTTCAGCTCCTCAGCATCCAAAATGGGTCCGTGCTACTCACGATGTAGCATGTGCTCTTGCTAGTGATCCTACAGATTAGTGATGTACACATTCTCAGCTCGATAGAGCCTCTTCTTTACTAGGTCAAGCTTCAATGAATTATGATCTTGACACCTTTGCAGAAGCTTTAGGAAATGCAGATTGGGACACAGCTTTGAATGAAGAATTTCGTTCATTATTGGCAAATGATACATGCGATCTTGTTTCTCTTCCCAAGGGATGAAAGCTTGTTAGATGCAAATGGGTTTACAAAACCAAGTATGGACCAAATGGAAAAGTTGATAAACATAAAGCTCGTCTTGTTGCTAAGGGTCTTTCGCAAGTTGAAAGCATTGACTATACTGAAACCTTCTCCCCTATTGGCAAAATGAACTCTATCTGCCTTATTCTTTCCCTTGCTTCCTCTTTCAAATGGGAAGTCCATCAAAGGGATGTTAAATATGCCTTCTTGCATGGGGACTTACATGAAGAAATATATATGGAAAAAACTATTGGCTTTATACAAATAGACTCCAGCCTTGTACGTTGGCTTAAGAAATCTCTTCATGGTCTCAAGAAAGCCCCACGGGCTTGGTATGTCCAAATGGGTAGCTTTCTTTTAGAAATTGGCATTTCTAGGTGTCATTCAGATAATATTATCTACACCAAGAAAGTGGGAAAGTCTCTTATCATTCTTGTTCTTTATGTTGATGATCTTATCCTTACAGGTGGTGATCCCAACCTTATAAACCATGTGAAGTCTAGCCTTAAAAATAAGTTTGAAATGACAAACTTAGGACACTTGCATCATTTTCTTGGTCTTCAAGTCTTGCAATCCAACGAAGGTATTTCCCTTTCCTAGTCCAAGTATGCTAGTGATCCTCTACGCCATTTTCACATGGAAGACTGTAAGCCAACCCCTTCTCCCTTTCAGTCTGGAGCCAAAATTTTAGTCACTTGTACTTCCCCTGAAGTAGATTCTACCTTATATCGTCAACTTGTAGGAAAAATTTTGTATCTCACTCATACTCATCCTGACCTTTCCTTTGCTATTGGCATTATTCCTCAGTTTATGCAAAACCCACATGAAAGTCAGTGGAAAGCAACTAAAAGAATACTTCGTTATGTTTGAGGTATAGTTCAGTTTGCGATTCATTATAGTGTAGAAGCATCTCCTCTATTGGTTGGTTTCACTGGTTCTAATTAGGCTCATAACCCTCATGATCGGAAGTCTATTGTAGGTTATGTGTTCATTTCTCTTTCTTCAGCAAAAACAGAGTATCATAGTGTCATAGAAGCTAGTAAGGAAGCCCTATGGCTTCATCAGATCCTATCTGAGTTTGGCTTTTAGCAGCAACATCCGACTACACTTTGGTGTGATAATCAAGGTGCCATTCAACTATGCAAAGATCCAGTCCAACATCAGCGCAGCAAACACATTGAACTGTAGATGCACTTCATCAGAAAGCTCATTCATGACCTTATTGTTGAAGTCAAATATTGTTCAACGGATGATCAAGTTGCAGACATCTTTACAAAGGATCTCACACAGGTGAAGTTTATTAAACTTTGATTTATGGTTGGAGTTCAGGAAGTTGGCAATAAGGGGGGATAGGCTCTAATCCCTCCTCCCTTCTCCTATTGTGTCATATTTGTACATCCTTCAATCCTACCCGAAGTTGTTCTTAAGGGGGGTTGTTAGGATATTCCGACACATAGGAAATAGTTAAGTATAACTTGGTCTAGTGTAGAGTTAGGTAAAATTTGTTTCTTTATGATGTACTTTTGTAACTTACAATCCAACACTCACGATATGTAGTGATCTGACGGTTCATTCTCTCATCGGTATTACCGACACTTGATCCGTGGCTTAACACCTGATTGGTTCATGATCTCTATTTAAAGAGCATGGAGGGTCATTTGTAGGGTAATCGTTCATGAGAGAAACTTATGTAAATTTTCATTCTTTTATTAATAAATTGTCAGAAGTGGCCACATTGGCTCAGGTTGTGGACTATTTCTCTCTTTGATGGTTTTAACCACGTCAAGAACACTGGTGTATTACTCTGTGATCTGTTTGTGAGCGGTGTCCTTTGGTGTTCTGTCTGAGGAACTTACCTTATAAATTCCTATAGTTTTGAGAGTTTGCATAATGCTTTTTTTTTAAATATGTCTAACTTATTTCGCTACTCTCACTGGTTATTATTTTCACATGAATAATTGTTTTTTTTACAATCGTTCATATCAGTTCATATAATAATCATGCTTACTTTAACTAGCATGTTGTCAAATGACTATCCCTACTCTTCGAGCTTGTTAGTCTTTAGTTCATTGATTTTGCATTGCAGGGTATTACTTAATGTTGGAGTTAGACTTTCATTTTTCCTTCATTGCACCTGGATTAAAGCTTTCCTTGTAAGTTTCTTGTGTTAATTTGGAGGAAATATCTATAGGTAAATTTCTTTTATGTTTTGAGAATTGGCATAATCAATTTGCTCTTTCTAAAATATGTCAACTTACTTCTCTACACTCACTGGTTATTGATTTCCTTCGTCGGGTTCTGAGTTGTATTTACTCGGTGCTATTGCATTTTCGGAACTTTTTGAATTTTCAGAAAGCATGAAACCTCATCATCAAGGTATATTGAATTGTTATGTTTGTTTCAACTTGTAATTCATTCGTCACCAGCACTACATTTAATTATTTTGGTTTTCTGTTGTTGCACTCCAGCCTTGAAAACCCTCCCCTTGGAGCTATTTAAAGGATGAGGACGTAATGTCTTTCTTTTGGCATTACAATTTACAGGGTAATTGGGTAGTTAATATTTGCATTTTCTCTGTCTTACTGTACTCACGATAGGACCCAAAATCCTCTTACTAGTTGGGGATTTTATCTTTTAGTACTTCACTTATTATTACAGTAATAATTTTAATTTTTGTGAAAGACATTTATTACTAGGATTTGAATTTCATCTTAGTTGATTTTTTTCTGTTTTCTGTTATACTTTTTGAATTTCGTTTTGGTTGAATTTATTATTATTATTATTATTGTAGTAGTAGATATTCAAGTTCCAAGTTAAATCCCTCCATTCTTCCCAAGCTAATGGTTTTTGTTTTATATTGTTACAGATCAAGAAGCAGAAACGGTCACATTCCTCTTGACGGTGAAAAATTTTCATTTGCAACAATTTAATTGGAGTTCTTATGAATCAGTAATTGGGCTTCCTACCATTGCCACACATTAATCCTTTTTAAATTCCTGTACTTCTAGGTAGGGTTTTGCGTCAAAAGAAGAGATATTTGCTCGTCATGTTTTAAGAGTTCCATTTTAGGAGATATTCACTCGTCATGTTTTAAGAGTTCCATTTCATTTCCTACAATTGGTTTTTTCCATCATGTTTTCGCAAGGCGACAATTAATTTAACATGCTTTTCTAAAATATTCTAGATAAGAACATTTATGGAACATGATCAATTAATATTTCAATAACATGTCATTTTGAACATTGGTTGCTATGCGATAAAGTAGTGCATCGGTCAAACTCTTAAATTTAAGTATTGATATTGGGATTTTGTCAATCCATTTAATCTATCTAGAATTTCATTTTTGTTTTGGGACTACTTCTTTATGCTCTGTTTTAGTACAATATTGAACTCTGGGTTCTATTTCATAAAGTAGTACATCTGTTAAACTCATAAATTTATGTATTGATAATGGGATTTTGTCAATCCATTTAATCTATTTAGAATTTCCTTTTTGTTTAGGGACTATTTCCTTATGCTCCATTTGAGTACACTATTAGAAACCTCCGAAAAACTCTTTTAAGTTAAATCTCATTTTCATTTGATAGTTTTAAATTTTAATGTAAGTTTCCCTTTTCAAACATATCAATAGGTGCATTGTTTCCAAAAAAAAAATTTTGCTGAACTCCCTATTTCACATGTCATTCACTCATATATTTAGTATATAGCAATTTTATGTGCTCATGACTGCTTATATTTTTCATAATTATGTCCTGATGTTCAAGTCTTGTTGGAATTAATTTTTGTTTTCATTTCATTATGTTGGAAAGGTGGATGAGACAAAACATGAATTCACATACAAAATACACAAGTTTCAACTCTTCTATTGATCACGCAAAACTTGATGCTTATAATGAACCCGGTGAAGGGTATTTATCCTTTTCCAGCTAGTAACTTGCCTAAACTATCTTGACATGCAACCACACACTAAAAGTCACCTATCACTTAACTCGACTTGACTCAATAGTCAAACACTCAACGCTCAATACTTCATTAACTGACTCTCTATGTTTAGCCAACTCCTCATGGAGGAGTGATTACCTTATTTTAACACTCCCCCTTAATTATGATTGCTAAACTAAAACTTGACTCGTGACAACACAAATATGCCTGCTGGTATATGTCTCAGCTAGGCTAACACCCATGTTTCTTCTATAAAACTCAAACACATAATTTGCTAATGAATTAGTAAATATATCAGCCAATTGATCAATAGATTTACAAGGCTTCAAGTGAACTTCTCCATTGCTCACAAGTTCTTTAATAGAGTAATATATAGTATGAATATGCCTGCTCTTCTGATGAAACTCACTATTCTTGGATAGTGCAATCGTTGAGGTGTTGTCATAGTAAATTATTCTTGATCCTTGTTGTTTCTTCTTGAGTCCATCAAATACTCTTCTTAACCACATTGCTTGACATGTTGCTGAGGTTGCTGCTACATATTCTGCTTCTGTTGACAAAAGTGTCACAATAGGCTGCGTCTTAGATGCCCATGAAATCACACCTAAACCAAGATGGAACACAAAACTAGAAGTGCTCTTCCTATCATCCAAACTACGTGGAAAATTACTATCTTTGTATCCACTCAAATATTTTTTTATGTGCTTGCATACACTATGCCACAATCTCTAGTTCATGTTATGTATCTCAGGATTCATTTTCCCACACTCCAATGTGTGTCTTTTAGAGTCTCCATAAATCTGGAAATCAAAATAACTCATTGTAGGATATCTGGTCTTGTAGTTGTGAGATACGTGAGGTTTCCAACCAATCTTTTAAATAGAGTTGGATTTACACATGTTCCTTCATAATTTTTGCTTAACATTGTACCTGTTGCAACTGGTGTAGGGACATGTTTTCATTTTTCCATCATGAATCTTTTCAACAAATCTTTGGCATATTTGTTATGAAAAATAAAAATTCCTTTTTCAGATTGCTTAAATTCTATGCCAAGAAAGTATTTCATGGGACCAAGATCTGTTATCTCAAATTCTTTCATCATGGTTGCTTTAAATTCATCTATCTCAAAATCGCCTGTAAAACCATGTCATCAACATATAAGAAACAATCAAAATCTCTCCATGCTCATTTACCTTTGTGTAAAATGTAGGTTCAATGTTACTTCTGAAGAATCCAATCTTGATCATGTAGCTACTAATTTTTCTATACCAAGCTCTAGGCACTTGCTTCAATCCATAGAGCACTTTCTTCAACTTGTAAACTTTCTCTTCAATACTTTCAACATCATATCCTGGAGGCTGCTACACATAAATTTCTTCTTCTAGAATTCCATTCAAGAAGGATGATTTACTGTTATACTTTCCACTTGTTCTGAGCTATTGTGGCTAGAACAACTCTAATAGTATCTAATCTGGCTACTAGAGAAAATGTTTCTCCAAAGTCTATTCCTAGTTGTTGCGAGAATCATTTTGCAACAAGTCTTCATTTAAATTTATCAATTTCACCTTCCTCATTCAACTTTGTCTTGTACACCCACTACACACCAATGAGATTTTTGTCTTTTGGTAAATCAACCAAATCCCATGTATCATCCTTTTCAATAGCTTCAATTTCTTCATCCATGGCTTGCACCCAATTTCATCTATGTTTGTTTCTTCAAAGGACAAGTTTGCACTGACAACAATGAAAAATTTGAAATAACATCCAAATCATCATAAATATCTTTCAAACTTCTCATATTTCTCTTAACATTGCTTGATTTATCACCTAATTGATTGTTGGGAGAATCATGATCTGTTGATTTGTTTGAATATCCATGCTTCTCTAATAATCTTGGAGTCCTTGTTGGTATGTCTCTGTTCGGTGTCTTCACCTGTGATTCTTGCTGCTCCTTTTCTGCTACATCATCTTCTTCCATCAGTGGCACTTGTACATACACTATTTTGTCTACAGTTCCATTCCACGACTCTTGTTCTTTGATCACAACATCTCTGCTAATTATGGTGTTCTTTGTGACAGAGTTATACAATTTGTAAGCTTTTGATTGCTCCCTATAACCAGTAAACATGCATTTTTCACTTTTATCATCCAATTTTTCTCTTTGCCCTTTAGACACATGTGCATAAGATACACATTCAAAAACTCTCATATGAGATACGCTGCAAGACATACCTCACCATGCTTGTTCTGGTACTCTGTTCATCACACTCTTTGTAGGATATATGTTGACCACATAAATCCCACATGCAACAGTTTCTGCCTAATACTCATTAGATATGTTTCTTCCTTTCAACATGCTTCTTACCATGTTCATAATTGCCTTTTTCTTTCTCTCTGCTACACCATTCTGTCGTGGTGTGTACCTGGTTGTAAATTGTCCTTTGATTCCATGTTGTTTGCAGTAATCATGGAATGCCTTTGAGTCATATTCTCCACCACGATTTGACCTCAATACCTTGATCTATCAATCACTTTGGTTCTCTGCTAAGGCTTTAAATTCCTTGAACTTTGCAAAAGTTTCAGATTTCTATATCAAGAAGTAAACGCAAGTATTTCTACTATAATCATCAATGAAAGTAAGAACATAACAACTTCCACCAATCGACTGTGTTCTCATAGGTCCACATAAGTCTGTATGCACTAGCTCAAAAGGTTGCTTTGCTATGTATGCAACTCCCTTTGGAAAACATTCACAGTGTTGCTTTCCAAGGATGCAACACTCACAAGTACTAACATGTTCTTTGATGGGAGGTAATCCTCTAATAATTTGTTTTTGCTACAACAATATTAAACCAGAAAAGTGCATGTGTACAAAACAAAAGTGCCATAAGCAATAATCATGAAAACATGCAACTGTAAAAGAACTCACTTGACCACTATAATTCATAATTAGAGGAAAGAGTATGTTCATTGTCATTTGCACCTTTGCTATCAGCTGCTTTCTTGGGGGATTGTCATATATAAGACATTCGTGACCTTGAAAGATAACTCTGTATCCTTTTTGTGTAAATTGACCAACACTTATCAAATTATGTTGGAGACTAGGAACACAATATACCTCTCAAATTGTTTTCGGCTCCCCCTGCTTGGTCAGAATGTTGACCACTCCTTTTCCATCTACTTCCACAATCTTTCCAATCCCCAATTTTACATCTATTTTCACATATTGATCAAAATTTGCAACCAAATTCTTTTTGTCTGTGATGTGGTTATTGCAACCATTGTCAAACAACCACACATTAGCATGTTATGGCTATCTAGGAACATGGAGTTAGTACTCTCTATAGTGACATTAGCTCTATGGTTCCCTTGATCAACTATTTTATTCTTACAATCATGAGCATAGTGAAAAAATTTATTGCAATAATAACATCTCACCTTTTATTTTTCAACTCTTTGATTATTGTTGAAGGTTCTATAGTTTCTTCCACTTTCATGTTCATGCTCTTCTCAGGCATCTCTCTGACCACCATATCTTCGCTTCGTCCTCTACCTCTCGATCTACCCTTGCCTCGACCTCTATCTCTTGAAATAGAAACCTAACTTTTGAAGTCGGTCTCTAATGTGGGATCCTTATTTTGTCTATCCTTGCCTCATGTGATATAAGTGATCCCATCAACTCATCAATTGTTAATGATGCCAAACCCTTGGCTTCTTCTATGGCTACTACCACGAAATCAAATTTGGTGGACAAAGATCTGAGGACCTTTTCAACCACAATTTGATATTTAATTTCCTCACCATATATTTTTAATTGATTTATGACAATTATGACCCCATTCCTGAAAGAATCAATGTCCTCTATCTCCTTCATCTGTAGGATTTAAAAATCTCTCCTAGTATTCTGCAAATTAACAATATCGACTTTGGCCATACATGTATAGTTTGTCGTCAAAGTATTCGATGCCACTTTTGCTGAAGATGAGATCATAATATTCTATAACACTACTCGGTCCACTCCTAGTTGGATAAGCTGCAATGCTTGTGCATTCTTCTTCTTGTCTTTCTTCAATTGTTCCATCTTTGTATTAGTGAGAGCTTGTTCTTTTGCTTCATTCTTAGGTTCTGAAAGTCCGAGCTAGACATAATCCTAAACATCATTTGCCTCAAAAGTGGTCACCATCTTAATGGCCAAAACATCGTAATATTTCCATCTAAACAATAAGAACTGGGGCTAGAAATTTGAGAAAACCATCTTTCTTAAAAAAATTATCTTCAAAAAAATTTCTCCTTCTATAAACCTTAAAAAAAAATAACATTTTCACTAAAACCCTAAGATTCTTATTTTATAAAAATCTTAAAAAAATGTTTAATTTTTTTTTTTTTTTTAATCTCTTAGTATTTTTTATTATAAGAGAAAATCTTTTTAAAAAGTCTTTATATGTATAAAAAAGTATAAAACCTATACACCCTTCACAATTTCAAACAATGTTTTTTTTAACAAAACTCCTTTATAGTTTCCAAATCATTTATAAAATCTTTTCTTAAAAACACTTTGTTTTTAATAGGTAAAAGACTTCCCTTATAAAATCTTTTCATAAAAACCCTTTGTTTTTAATATGTAAAACACTTCCCAAGTTCCCACGTATATAAATCTTCGGACCTTCTTGACTTCAAATTTTCAAACTACGTTATCTCTAAAGCGTCTCTCGTGAGGATGGCATGCGATAAAAGCCGTGCATGATCGGGAGCAAAGTGTTAATACTTTAACGCGGCTCTATGTTAGGCTTTTCAGCATTATGACGTTTTGTATATTATAGTAAGGTGTGTTATAGTATTAAGTAGGAGAAAAACAATATTTCTCTCCTTTTACACTCATAAAATTGGTAATGTTTGTATTAATGAAAATAAAATTTACTGGTCAGCTCTACGAAAAAGTGTCTGAACCAGGAGAGTTTGGTTTTACAGAACACTCTACATTGTCCATCCACATTATATATTAAATAGGAAACATAATTTTAGGGAAGTTAGAACAACACCTTGAGAAATACAAACTAATTCTTATTCTTAAGTTACGTGAACCAATTCTACCTATTATGGGATATTCTCCATTATATTCAACACTGCCCTTTAATGGAGAATGGGTTCACATATATGCCTAACATCTCCCTAAACATTTGAAACATAACTTTTGCAAGGGGTTTAGTGAAAATGTCCGCAACATTATCACATGTATTACAATATTCCAACTGAATTTCTTTAGATTGCACTTTGCCCCAGACAAAATGAAATTGACTATCAATATGTTTAGTGTTTTTGTGAAACACCGGATTATTGGCCAGCTTGATTGAACTCTGATTATCGTCTCTGATTGTTGTTGCATCTGTCTGTTCTTCCCCAACATCCTAGAGAAGTCTGCGCAACCAAACTGCTCAGACATTGCTACACACATTGATTGATACTCTCCTTCTGCTGAGGACAAGGACACTGTGTTATGCTTCTTGCTGCTCCATGTGATCACACTGAATCCAAGACTGAAGGCATAACCTATTATAGATCTGTGATCATCCACATGTCCTGCCCAATCCGAATCTGCAAATCCTGCCAATATAACATCAGAAGAGTCAGTGTAAATAATTCCATAATCTGTAGTACCTTGTGGATACCTCAAAACATTTTTTGCTTCATTCCAATGGCTTTCGAGTGGCTTAGACATAAATTAGCTTAAAACACTGATTGCATAAGCCAAATCAGGTCTAGTGGTGTTTAGGTAGATCAAACTCCCAACCAGCTATCTGTAAAGTGTTTCATCCGCCACTTTTGAGCAATCCTCACACTGCAATGTGATGTTCTGCTGCAATAGTACCGATGTCGGCTTACACTGATCCATTCTAAAATTTTCTAATAGGCCTTTGACATACTTTACTTGAGACAGAAGTGTTTGACTTGAATCTCTCCAAATCTCGAGACCTAAACAATATCTGAGTTCACCGAGATGCTTCATCTCAAACATCTATGACATCTGTTGCTTGATTTCATCAATTAGATATGTAGCATCACGTGTAATTATCAAATCATCTACATACAATGAAATCAACACTATAGACCCTTATTCATCTATCATGGTGTAATGATTAGGGTCGCTCTTACTTCAATTATAGCGAGCTTGTAGAAAAAATGAATCAATTTTCTCATACCATGACCTGGGAGCTTGTTTTATTCCATAAAGTACTTTCTCAACCTACAGACTAAATGTTCTTTTCCTTTCTAGACAAATCTTTCCGGTTGCTCTAGATAAAGCTCTTCTTTCAGTTCCCCATTCAAAAATGCAGACGTTACATCTAGTTGGTGCATCATCCAATGTTTCTTAGTAGCTAAAGCGATTAACATTCTGATAGTGTCCAATTTAGCTACAGGGGCGAAGGTTTCATCATAATTTATCTCTTCCTTTTGTTTGTACCTCTTTGCAACCAACCTAGCTTTTAGTTTTTCTATAGTTCCATTTGCATTAATTTTCAGTTTATATAACCATTTGCAACCTATGACTTGTTTTCCTCTAGGAAGTTCTACCAATTCCCAAGTGTTATTTATGATAATTGAATCATATTCCTATTCCATGGTTGTTTTCCATTCACTACTTTCATTTGCTTCTTTATAACTAGATGGTTCAACCATATTCATCATACTAGTTATAAAAGCATTTTCCCTATATCTTGGAGGTAATTGAGTTTTTCTACCTGATCTCCTGAGTGGTGGGGCAGTGGTTTCAAACCTTATTTGATCATCATACACTTTTTCTTCTTGTTGATTCTGCTACTGTTGCCGTTGCTGTTGTTAATCCTCTGCCTTTGTCTGTTGTTGTTCCTGATTGTCATCTGCTTCTTCTTCCACAAAGTACAGAATGTCCCATTCCTCATAATGCTCATCAGGTTCTTCATGTTCCTGCTCATGGAATTTAACATATATAGTAACAAAAATCTTAAGAGTAGAGGGATTAAATAATCTGTATGCTTTATATGATGAACAATACCCTATAAACGTACATGTGATGGATTTTGAATCTATTTTTCTTCTATATTTCATTCGTATGTGGGAAAATTCTTTTGATCCAAATATCCTTAAGTGTTTTATTGCAGGTTTATATCCATAAAATGCTTCATAAGGAGTTTTAGACTCAAGATTTCTTGTAGGACTCCTATTTTTCAAGTAAACTGCAGTATTCACTGCTTTAGCCCAAAAACCATTCGAAAGATTCTTACCTTTCAACATACTTCTCGCACATTCCACCAGAGTTCTATTCTTCCTTTTTGCTATTCCATTCTGCTGTGGAGTATGGGGCACTATGAACTACTGCAAAATTCCATGATCTATACAATACATGATCAACTCATCCTTCCTGTATTCTCCCCGTTGATCAGAGCGGAGAATTTTTATCTGTTTCCCTGTTTGTCATTCAACCATATTTTTAAACTTCTTAAAGTACTTGAATGTATGACTCTTCTTACCTAAGAAATACACCCAAGTAAACTTCGTACAATCATCAATAAACAGTAGGAAATATAATGCACATCTTAATGATTTTTTCTGCATGGGTCCACAAAGATCTGTGTGCAATAACTCCACTATATCCCTCTGTTTCTTTTCTACTCTAACAGAGAATTCTTCTCTATGCATTTTTCCTAAAGTACATGCATCACAATCATTATGTACTTGTTTTAGCATAGGAATACCTCTTACCATTTCCTTCCTTTGTAGTAACTGCAAATCATTATAATTGATCTGGCTGAATTTATGATGCCAAATCTCTCTATAGTCAGGCTCACCGTTATCAATGCTTGAGCTGGTGCAAGTCTCAGATCCAACTTGTACAATCCTCCTGTTCAGATCCCTATAGCAATTGTCTTCATTCCATCTAACAGATCTTTAATGTAGCAGTTAAATTTAAAGAATTCAACTTTCAAATCTTGGTCTATAATCATAGATACATAAATTAAGTTTTTTGTTATTCCAGGCACATACATTACATTATAAATTTTTTTAATATTACCATTAGGTAGAATGACAAAAACTTTTCGACATGCTTTGGTTTGATGACTTCTGTCATCACCTAAGTAAATCTATGCACCTTCGTCGATTACTTTAAAATCTTCTAGCCACTGCTTATTCCCTATCGTGTGTGTTGACGCTCCTGAATCTACATACCAGATGTCTGCATCAACATTCTCATCTCGATCTACCATGAACAATCTCAAATTCTTCACCCAATCACCATTTGCGAGATGTCCTACATGTCTTTTCAGCTTTTGTTGTGCTTCATGATACTTCCTTTTTCAACACTCCTTAGCAATATGACCCAATTTCTCGCAATAAAAACATTTAGTTATAGAGTAGTTTTTTGCAGTGGCATGATCCAGATGATCCACAGTTTCGTGTTCATTCTGTTGATGTTTCAAACCCCAAAGGGGGTCCATCATCAAGACTAAATTATATAGAATATGAATGAAAGCTTATTTAGAGAAGAGTCTGTCGACCTGGGTATAAATAAACCTAGATCCTTAATTTTTATAAAGAAGCCGGCATTTATATATATGATTTCTAATTTATTTTTATTTATTTTTATTTTTATTGGGATGCATACCTTAGGTCTGATTTGGTCTTTTATGTGAGCTTGCTCCATTTTGCTGTTGTGGACTCCCTTTCCCTTTGTAGAAGTTCTTCTTCACCATCAATGCAACATCGACACTCTGGGGCTTCAGATATGATCTTCTCTCTTCTTCTTACATTAGTATACCTATCAGCTCTTCAAAATGCGGGATCTTCTCTCTGGCGTTTATCCCTATGATGAACATCTGATAATCATCCGTGACACCATTCATTGTAATGCTCACAAGATTTGTATCATTGACTGTATGACCAATGTCTGATAATTTATTCTTCAAATTTTTTATCCTTGGTACGAATGAAGCAATTTTCTCATTCTCCTTTATCTTCAGGCATAGGATCTTACTCTTGAGAAACATAAGATGATTTGAATTCCTGATCTCGTACAACTCTTTCAAGATTCCCCAGATCTCATTAGCTGACTTACATTCTTTAATGTGTGGAATGATGAAGTCCTTCACCGACATATTTAACATTGTCCTTGCTCTGCTTTCTCGTTTCTCCCAATCTGGGACAGTTGCTAATCCAGTCGCAGGCTTCAGCTCATCCCCATTCACAATCGTCCAAGCACTCTGTGCTTCTAGCAGAGCCTACATATTAGACTTCCAATTTTCATAATTGGAACCTTCAAGCTTGTGATGCTCATTCATGCATGTTTAAAAGGAATTGTTATTCATCTTGGCGATTAGAAAAAAAAATCGACAAGTAAAAGATGTTAAGTTTACCACAAATCTGTGACAGAGACAGATCATTGTTCTTCAATGTCGTTAGATCTCATACCGCATGCGCATATCACCGTGGCTTCCTTCTCAGCCTCGAGACAACCTTCCGTTGTCAGCTTCAGCCTTGTTATTGGCTTCCTCATGCATCTCCATTGACAGCTACAACCTTGTTCTTGGCTTCTTCATGCAACCATGGCCTTGTTCTTGGCTTACACGATCATTGCAAAACTGCTTGCATTTTTTGTGACGTCATCGCAGTTGTACACGTCTTTCTTGAGACAGACTGTGACGAAAAATGTGTGTGAAGTGTCTACTGTGTCTCGTCGAAGAGGTACACTTATAACCAGCAACGATTTCAGAATCGTCACAGTTATACACCTCACAACTACGACGATCTCGGTTCAAAAAATCACCCACCAACCAGTGTACAGGTTTCTCATCACTGACGCTCTAATACCGTGATAAAAATGGTAATGTTTATATTAATGAAAATAAAACCCATTGGTTAGCTTTACGAAAGAGAGTCTAAACCAAAGGAGTATGGCTCGATAGAACTCTCTACATTGTTCATCCAGATTACACATTAAATAGGAAACATAGTTTTAGGGAAGTTAGAACAACATCCTAAGAAATAGAAACTAATTCCTATCCTAAGGTCATGCGAACCAATTCTACATATTCCAGGATATTCTCCATTATCTTCCACACACACAGATTGTTGTTAATTACTTCGCCTTCACTTTTTGTAACCTCGTTTCAATACCAATTTGTTGGAAAGGTGGAGGAGACAAAGCATGAATTCACACAAAATACACTCGCTACGGCTCTTCCATTGATCACAAAAAACATGATACTTATAATGAACCTGATGAATGGTATTTATCCTTTTCCAACTAGCGTCTTGCCTAAAATATCTTGGCATGAAACCACAAACTAAAACTCATCTATCACATAACTCGACTTGACTCAACACTCAAATACTCAGTTAACTCACTCTTTATGTTTAGCCAACTCCTCATGCAAATGTAATTATCTTATTTTAACACATTATTCATGTCTATCGAGGAAAACTAGATATAAATCTTAAAAATGAAAAAAACTTGTATTTTAATGTACTTTAACATTTTAATTTAATTCGTTTCCTTGTGTTGGTGTTCATTTACAACTTGCAAATAATTATATGTGGACTTCTTTTAGCACTCACTTCTTTGGGAAAATGAGGAAGTTAGAAATTTTACTTACAACATTACCTTTTCTCAAATTATAGGAGTGTATTAGGAGTTTAAAAATGACATAATTTTATCCAGAAAATATTGGAAATTTAAGCAAAATTTTGATTGAACTTTGATAGAAATTTTGGGAAATTTGAGTTATAACTCTCATACTTTAAGAGTTTGGGTGTCTATGAGTTTTTTATAGTGCTGAATCCATTTTTATTATAAAAAAAAAATTAAAAACTCTTATGGTTTGATTTTTTGAAAAAAATAAAAAATAAATTAGAGTGGAAAATGATTTTCCAAACAAAAATATCACCTCGATAAACAAATCATATTTTAGATAATAAAAAGATATCATCTCACCATATTTCACGGTAAAAATTTCCAAAATAGGAAATAATTAAAAAATACTAGATTTCACTTCCCAAAATAAATTTCCAAAATATAAAATAATTAAAATATACCATATTTCACAATAAAAAATCGCAAAATATAAAATAATTAAACAACATGGAAGGGAAAAAACATGGCCCACCAAACCTTCCTACATAGATATATTTATGGGATTATCATAGCTGGCTACATTACTGACGGCACCGCCTCTTTCCAAGAAATGTCGCAAAACTGTATGCACCACATGATAACTTCGAAAAAAACGAAAAACCGCAAAAGGTTCCGCTGCACGGCAACCATCGTTTTTTCATAGATTACAGTGTGGTTCCTCAGATTCCACTGGTGAATTAGCTAATATTCATAAGCTTTGTAATTATTGCAAGCAAAATCAACAATTCTATCAGAACCACCAAATCACCATATCAAATGTAGAAGGTGGTTAAATCTCAATGCTAGGTGATTTTTATTTTTACTTTTATATTTATTTTATGCAAATTTTTATTTTTTATTTATTTTTGCCTTTAGTTTGTATTTATATATTTTTGAAATTTAGAAATTCTAGGGAGAAAATTTATACTTCATATTTGTTTCTGTTTACGATGCGAAACCAGATAATTTAGGAAATATAGTTTTTTGTTTCCAAAGTTTATAGGAATGGCATAAAAATTATGGCAAAGTTATGGAGTAAAAAATGCAATTTGAAAAATTAGTGTACACAAAATAATATTTTATTTGTATATACCACATAATAACAAAGATAATTATCAAATGACTAAGTAAATATATATAGATCTATTGGTGTTCTAAGGTTATTTAGGAATGCTAGAGCTTTTCCTTTAGAGAGTACAACCTCAATTCTTGCAAGCCATATGGCCAAGTTGCATTGCTTCATGGAGATCTACCTGTTTTTTGCTTGAAGGAGGCTTAGGTGCATAAGAGCCTCGTCTGGAATGCATGCGCTATCGGGGTATGGTGCTAAGAGCTAGTTATCAAGGGACCAAGCCAAGAATAGGATGTTGAATATATGGAAAAGCTACAAAAGGAGGAGGCGAGGTGGTGCAGCAAGACATAACCGACCAAAAATCAGAAAGAGCACAAAAAGGTTCAAGAATCCACCAAAAGAGTGGGGAGGTCATGATTTAGTGACGAGGTTGAGCAACCAAAGTCCCTAAATGAGTGAATTTCTAAGGAGATGCAGACACACAGGGAAAGAGAGTAAGAAGAACCCAAAGTAGAAAACAAAAGACTTGTATGTAGAAATGAGTTGCATAATATGCCAATTATAAAAGCAAGTAGAGATGGAGAGAAATATATACCAATAGTGACAGGAGACAACTATGTTTTGATGAGGCGAGACTTGAGTTGGTATAAAACGGTCGCTCAATTTCCTTCAGTGCAAGTGCACCATAGGTCCTCTCCCTTCACCATCTACAGAGTCATACCACAATGCAAGGGATGATAGATCCGAGTCAGCTATTGCTCAGAATTACAAAATTAGGGGAGGCCACGTCAAGAGGACCTAGTTCTTCCTTGGGTTGAGCGAAAGACACAACACCAAGATAACACAGTTTGTGCTGAGGGGTGAAAATTTTCCTTCGGTGAAGCTTGGCTACAACACTATATGCCTCGATGTGAGTGAAGGAAACAACACCAAGATACCAAAGTTTGTGCTGAGGCATGAAAAAATTCATTTGGTGAAGCTTGGCAACAACACTATATGCGTGTAGGAGAATGAGCCTCGAAAAATTATTTATCTTGCTCACACATGGTGAAAGTGCCTTGGGTTTGCAAATCTTAATACACATACCTACATGTTTTAAACGAATGAGCTAGGTGGGTGGAGGGCTAGTTCGACCTACTCCCTCAAGGGGTCAGGATGATGATAGTGAAGGACCAGACCCCGTCCCCCTTCTTACACTTGGCTTGATTGACAACCTAATTAGAAATATATATATATATATATTATTTTGTGTCAGATTCACTCCAAGGGATACAACTTTTTTGTGATAAAGAGAATTGAAGCCCATGACTTGTTATAGCAAGGTGCTTTAAAAGTAGGGCTAACCCATTGAGCTCACCTCAGGATTTCAATACAAATGTTTAATAGATATGTCTATTTTGAAATAAGGATTTCATAATTTATTTAATTATTTGGAAATAAGTTATTTTACTTCTCGATTAATTACTGACAGGAAATCTCCCATTATATAATATATAGTATATATAATAAAAAATAAATAATATAATGTACAATAAAAATTATGATTTAAGTTAATTTAAAAAAATTACGTTAACAATGAAAGATGTTGGTAAATATTTTATACTTATGATATCATCTTTAATTTATATGGGATTAGTCTAATTTAACTATTTTATTTATATAAATTAAATATTCATATACTTATTATTTTTAAAAAAATTATTTTATCTAATAGTTAATCTTTAATATTAAATATTTATTAATAATATTAATACTAATATTGTTAAATATTTTTTCCATTAATTTTGAATTTATTTAAAATTCTATCATATGATTAAGCTAGGACTTCATTCATAACCATATTAATGTGTAAGAGTTTTGTTGTCATCAAAATTGAAACTTTAAAAAAAAAAAAAAAAATACTATACAAACATTAAAATAATTCCTCTATGAAAAAATTAAGCCTGAAAAAATTCCACTGATTACATATTTATATTTATAATTTATATTAAGTAAATTTGCTCTAATTTTTAAGTTACTTGACTCTATATATAGGATTCGTCAATAGTTCAATTGATTCCCAATTCGATAGTATGGTAATAAAGAAGCTTTTCAACTTTTTAAGTTACTCGACTCTTTATATGGGGATTCGTGAATAGTTATTACGGAAAGATTATCATTAATATTAAAATATAATATATTGAAATGTATGCATAACGTTGAATAGGTTTTTGGGAATATTTTGTTGGACTTTTGATCGCTTATTTCTCAAGTCATAGGCTCATTAATGGACTCAGTAGTATATGTTCTCGTTAAATTTATATTTATTTAAATTTAAAAGAACCAAATGTATACGCAGCAGTACGAAGAAAATCGCCCACCATATCAGCTGTATATTCATGATGCATATCTATATAGAATCAGAGTCGTATCAAATTAAACCTAAAGTCAAAGCATAAAGGAGAACCAAACCGATCAGCCATCTTAATCCAAGTTGTTTGTATATTTTGATAACTTGGGATGCGAGTAGCAAGGTCCACAAAATTTAACCGAGAAAAGGAATTTTCGGGTTAATCACTTTACTGGGGTCCACGAACCCTCCACTGATTTATCATCAGGATATAGATTTGTGTTTTGATGATGAATATCGGAGGGGTGGAAAAATTAGGTGTAATTAATCCAAAAAAAACTTTTAGAAATTTAAATTTAGGAAAAATAAAAAAGGTTAATTTGATTCCAAGCATTTGCATCCACCGATAACAAGATAGAATTGTAATTCCAGTTATAGAATGATTGGCATTGAGAATTTGAGCATTTTTTCCCACAATATAGGGCTCGCGTAGTGCAGCTCACACGACAACGTGGTGACTAATGGCGAAGTTTAATCGTTTAATGGTTCAGAGCCTCGAGAAGCCTCTAACACACTTTACAAATATCAAATGCATTCTAATAATTTTTTATTAGATTTTTAATAAAACTCATCAAAATAATATTAGAAAATAAAACAAAAACTCATAATGTTTAAATTAGATTATACTAGCGTTGAATCGTGTTGTGTCAGTATACAGTCCAAGGGTGGGAAAAGTGGCCCCAACCAATGACACTTGATAACATTAATATAGAACGTTACATGTTCAATGGCTTTAACTTGGATATTCTGTTTGGTAATTTATTTATCTTTGGAATTTGAGTAGCTTTTTCAACTTTTTATTAATTTAAAATGTGTTTTACACTGATGATTCAAATATATGATTCCAAGTAAGTTATTATAACAAAGTTATTTTGTGTAATAATTATTTCTTCTAACCATTCGGTCAATTGACAATTTTTGTTTTTTGAAAATAGTATTTCTATGTTAATGTTATAAAAAGTTGTGATTCTTGTATTCCATTGTGTTTTAAAACTATTGAAACTAATGATTTGGTATGTAATTCATAGGAGTTTCTTCTGATTGATACAATGCTAATTTTCTTTTCTATGCAAGCGAAGCTAGAGATATTTTTTATCTTCTAAATAAAGCTTGAACACATTATTATAGTATCTTAACTTTTATTTTGTAATTTTGTATCATACCATTGCTTAAATTTAGATATAATAATATTTCTAATATTATCAAGCCCATTGGGTGTAGAATAGATAGTGACGGTTTGTACTATTAAGGCACTATGTGATGTGAAGGTGACTATTTCAAAAATTTATGGGAAAAAGCCTAGAGATGTTAAGGGTTGTTGTGGTCCATGATGGGTATGATCCCTAGTAGACTTTGATGGTTTATATTCCCTTGGGTCACATTTTCTCTAGCCAAAGGTTAAGCGTGCAGTCATCTCAGGACTCACAACCTAAACAACAAAAAATTAATTATGGGTATAGGGATACTCATCTACAAGCGTAGACAAAATATAGAAATTCCATATTCATGGAAATTTTCCATTGTTTACAACAATTGAATTTAGGCCTATGTCTCATTTTGGGGATTGATCTAGCCTCCTCACATGGTGTGAAAAAATTGAAAATCTTGGGTGATTCCAAAAACACCATCTGTCACTTATGCCTATATCCTAATTCTACTGATCCAGTTCTAAATTCTATTTTCATTTACATTCCATATTTCCTTCCACTCTTCCCTAAGTTAGCTTTCTTATGCACTCCATGGATCAACAACTCTCTAGTGGATCCTCAAACAAATAATGCATTATTAGAAAAAATGGGGTTCTAGATTATCAATGGATAATGATCGTTTATCCAAATCCCCTAATAAGAATTTGAATTAATTAACCTCATCGTCTCATGAAATGTGTATCACTCAAAAAATATTTTAAATTCATGCATAAGACGTCTCCTCCATCAACCCTATTGCCCTCATTACTCCTCCCACGTTGCACCTTGGACTATGGTGGGATCTTCCACATGAAGTTATGAAACCTAGGATATATTTCTTGAGGTCTTTGAATTACTAGCATTCTCCTTGATTTCGATTTCATAACCTTATTCCTATGTGAAACACCCTCCTCCCACATTTACCCAAGTTAATTGGTCCGCTGGAGTAAAGATGTGACGAGAGGCTAATATGGTGTCATTCAACTACCCACGTACAATTAAGCATCTGTAACTGGACAAACCAAACTAATCTGACATTTCTCATGACCTACAAACCGTTTAGGAGGTAACCAACACTTCCAGGTGCGTTACCCCTGAGAAAACTTGACATTTTACTGAACTGGACCCCCAATCGCTCCCATGACAAGCCATTCATGCGACTAAGGCCTTTTAGTCACTTCCACAGAAAGGCATGCCAATGACTGTGGAACTTTTCAACTAGTTCTGAGCTAATGACCCTAGATTATGTGCCATTTTCTCAGGGCCAAGACTCATGCCACTTCCCAAAAATTCATGAAACTTTCATAAATGTTAAACAACAACGGAATAAGGATACTAATACAAGCATTGGTACAAGTAATTGATCTGACCCTTACTAGCCATGACAGGAATTTCGTCAAACATGTCACCAATATGTAATCTACTAGTCATAACAACATATCTTAGCATAGGTGTCTCACACTTATCTGAGATTCGTAAAGAAAAAATGTTGCTCTATAAAAATAGTTTCATTATCATCTATTAGGCCATATATTCGCTTTACATTCATTTTCAAATAAAAACGTGATGATAGCCATACATCAAGTCTGTCACAAAACATTCTCATAACCAACATATAACCAAAAGAGATAACAAGGATATAATAGCCATAAGAATCACATATGAACCAATATATTTACACATTAAATACTAAGGATAAAGATCTCTAATTAATGAAAATCCAACCAGGTTTGGGACTTCCAAAAACCACCTGACCATAGGTTGGTTTAACCAAATCTTTCTTTTAGCCTCGTGCTATATTCCAAACATGAATGTGGAGCTCATAACAAAACCAATATAAGTTTCCTTAGTATTTACTAGAATCTCCACCAAATCACTAGGCCCTAAAGAAGCATGGATGCCACCGGATTTATCCCCCTACATAGTGAGCAATTTTTTGCCTCCTAGTCTCTAGGATTTCTGTATATCCCGCCATTCACTAGTCAAGGATTACTTGGTCTAATCGAGACTCGACACTCTAGTCTTTATCGTATATCACGCTATTCACTAGTGAAGGATTCCTAGGCTTGATTCAAGGTAGACACCTGCAGTCCTTACCATATATCCCTCCATTCACTAGTCGAGGATTCCTTGGCCTACAGAGATACATAAAATCTAGCTTTAACATCATCCCACCTTCTTGAGTCAACAGATTCCTAGGATGTGTTTTCTTATTCAATTACCACCTCAATCAGTTTCAAAACCATCTGGAAATCGAGCTTAAACAAATAAAAGAGAACCCATCACAGCATCGCTCTCCAGAAATGGAAAGGCAAGACTGAAAATCATTTAAACACCTGGTAAAACCCATGCTAATGAAAAAAATAGAACAAAATACTCACATGCATGTACCATGCATGCCAAAATCTAGCAAGTAAATCACACATGAAAATTGATACCTGCAAGTATTATCATTGTAGTTTCTTGACCTTTCTCTTCCTTGATTGATTTTTGCCTCCCTTTTCCATCTTTATCCAACCTTTTCTTTCATTGATCCAATCCTAAAGCGCTCTAAGAATTCTCAAAGTATCAAAGAGGGTGAGAGAGAGAGAATAGATAGAGCTCCAAAACTGAACTAACAAAAATGCACCAACTCATCCTTAGAAGCCTTTTTATTAATGATTCCTCTATTTTCTTCAATTGTCCACTATTTTCCATCATTTTCCTCCTCAAATGCAGCCTATGATATTTCACCTTCCTTTTCTCCTAATTTTCATTATTTTCATAAATGTAATGCCAATTAATGCCTCATGGATTCCCAGATCCTTTGGCTTTGCCTTTGTCAATTTGCCTAGCTGTAATAAACCAAATGAGCATCCAAACTAGGGTTTTTTTCCCAAATCTCATCTTGGAATATGTGTCCCATGACCTTGGTTATTATTTTTGCTTTATTAACTTTATTATGTTGAATTTTGACGAGGGTTGTTACATAACTGTCCCATTCAGGGAACACCATCCTCGATTTTCAATGACACCTACAACTAACAAGATTGTTGAGAAGCAAAACATACTACCCATGGAGCTTTATAACTTAGCTTGATGAAGTATTTACAATTATCAGCCTACTGAAAATCAACCAACATGACATATAACAATATAACAACCATAACAACATGACACCCACACCACATATTGGAGATTTATAACACAACAAATGGTGGTATTTACATCCATATACATATGTATATATACCAAAACATTACACCAAAACATATACCAAAAACATTTTATCAAGCAATGAATAGAGAAGGATACATATCCCACATATAATGCTCCATCTCCTATGTAGCTTCATCTAGATCAAAGTACCTCCACTACACTTTAGCTTACTCAATTTCTCAGTTCCAGTGCTTGAGAATCCTTTTGTGCAATATACACCGAGATTTCAGCTGGAATTCTCCATTTGAATCCACCTGCAATACAGACCACTCAATCACATCATCAACATCTTTAACATACTTCTTAAGAAATGACACATGGAAATCATCATGTACTTTGACTATCGGAGGTAGTGCAAGCCGATATGATATTGATCCAATCCTCTCAAGGATCTTGAAAGGTCAATTAAACCAAGGTTCCATTTTTGCACATGATCTAATCCTCAAGGATATCTTCTTGGGCTTTATTCGTAAATACACCTGTTCCCCAACCTAAAACTCCTTAAACAACTTATTCCAATCTGCATAAATTTTATGCCTATCCTATGTTGCCTCCATATTCTTCTTCATAACCTACATTTCCTCTTCCACCTCTACCAACATGTCTAGTCCTATTGATACCCTGTTTACTTGATGACTCTAAGGGATGGTAGTATTACAACTCCACTGATATAGCGCCTCAAACAGACTCATTCTCAGTGACTCATGATACCCATTTTTATAATCAAACTCAACCAATTGAAGGTACTCCTCCCATATCCTTTGATGATGCATCCCGTACATTATCAATGTGTCCTCCAATATTCTTTTGACCCTCTCTATTTTTCTATTTGTCTGTAGATGATAAGTTGTGCTTAAGGCAAATTTTGTCCCCAAACATTCAAACAACTCCTGCCAAAACATGGAAGTGAACTTAACATCCATGTCTGACATAATATTTCTTGGAACAACATGTAGCCTCACTACATCTCTGATAAATATTTGTGCCACATCGCTAGCTGAATAATTAGACTTCACAAGAATCAAGTGTGCTACCATAGTCCACAACCATGATGGAATCGTGCTACCTAGATATCCTTGATAGACCTATGATGAACTACATGGAAATGACTACCTACTTCCACTATGAAATCAAAACTGGCTTTAGTAATGCACCTGGATGCTTACATTCAACTTCCACCTGTTGACAATATAAACATATAGCCACAAGTTATGCCCCTTCCTTCTTCATATTCAACCAATGATAAAACATCTTCACTTTTGTCAATGTCTTATTGTATCTTGGCTGACCGAAATACGATTTTGCATGAGATTCTCGCAAGGCAGTCTTCTTGAGCTCACTATCATTTGACACACATATCCTGTCCCTAACTGTGGCCAAACAATATGCAATAAGATGATAGTCCACATCCTGACCACTTGTATCATATTGTAACATGTGCATAACCTCCATGTACATGCCATCATGCCATTCTGCTTGTAAGATCAGATCCTGTAAGTCGGTCCCATAAGAACTCATAGCTGCCATATGATTGTCATGTATCCTGTTGGTCAGAGCATCTGAAACCCCATCCTCATTACCTTTAATGTACATAATTTCAAATTCAAACTGACTAGTCATGGGCAACCAGCTAGCCTGTTGGGAATTTAGATTTAATGGGTCATATAGATACCTCAATCCACTCTAATCACTCATCAGTACAAACCTACTATCAAGAAGATAATGTCTCCACATATTAAATCCATGGATGATTATTTACACCTCAATATCATGTTGAATAATTCTACCCATTCTCATTCAGTTTTCATGATTCATTGCATAATACCTCCTCTTCTTCCATAAGGGATCGACCAAGTCCTCTATGGAAAGTGTCTGTACACACCATAAACACTTTGTCTAGATCTGCACTCTTTAACACTAGAGAATTTGTCAACAACTTCTTCAATTTCTCAGAAATGGCTGCTCATTCCTCTTTCCGTTCAAACTTCTTACCTTTCCTCTGCAATGACGTGATAGGATATGCATTCTAAGAGAAGTTCCTGATGAACCTCCTATTTAACCTACTAAATCGGTCAATCATCTTACCTCATCTATATTTCTAGGAGGTACCCACTCCATAATAGCCATTATGTTCTGTCAAACCATTGTTATGCATTCCTTGGAGACAACATGTTGCAAGTAATGTACCTTTGTCTTAAAGAAACTTCATTTGCTAAGCTTGACATACAACCTATGCTCCCTCAGTAATCCCAACGCTACTGCTAAGTGCTCGACATGCTCTTCCTAATTTTTAGAATACATCAAGATTTCATCAATTAATAAAATAACAGACTTGTCTAGATAAGGACGCAATAAACTATTCATCAGGCACATAAAACTAGTTGGAGTATTAGTCAAACCAAATGGCACTACAAAAAACTCATAATGCCCACACCTAGTCCTAAAAACAGTCTTGTATATGTCCTCTTCCTTGATGCATACATGATGGTGCCCTGATCTCATATCAATCTTCGAGAACATTATTTCTTCCTTCAACTAATCAAATAAGTCATCAATCCTCGACAACAAAAATCCATTCTTGATTGTTACCTTTATCAGCTACCTGTAATCAATGCATAGCCTGAGAGTACCATCCTTCTTCTTCAAAAACAACATCGGTGCACCCCAAGATGATATACTTTACCTAATGTATCCCTTGTCAATAATTTCATTCAAATGTAACTTTAGTTGTACTAACCCTAGTGTGCTCATTTTGTACAATGCCTTTGATGTTGGTGCTACCCCTAGTCCCAACTCATTGGAAAATTCCACTTCTCTGTGAGGCAAAAACTCTGAAATATCTGCTAGAAAAACATCCTAAAACTGCTCCAATATCGTGTACCTAGGCAATACCTCCACATATTCAACATCCTTGTCTTTATCACTAGAAATATGCACTGCGAATAACACACACCGTTTTCTACAACTACGCTTTGATTGTATAGTTGTCACCATTCTAATTGATGTTGCCTTTTTCTTACCCTGCAAGATCCTTTGTTCTCCATTATCATTCCAACACTTAATGGACTTTTAATAACAATCCACTTTGGTCCAATGAAGATACAATGAGTCTATACTCAAAATCATACTATATGATCCCAGCAAAAATACATTCAAATGTACTGAGGTAGACATACCATTCAACTCGAATGCACAAGCTCTTACCCATTGATACACTCTCTTCTTTGTACTTCTAGCCAACTGCACTAACAGAGATTCTACATTCACTTATTTATTCAGACCACACTTGTCCACTAGGTCATGACTAACATAGCTATAATTATATCTAAGTTAAATCAAAATAGAGACAACTTGATCGCAGAGCTTACTATCCATCTCGATAATAGTTTCCTAGAGATCTGCTTGTTTTTTATCCAATGATGCATATATCCATGGAATGCTCTACCTAACATCCCTAATTGAATTCACTTCCTGTGCACCGTAAATGTGAGGCCTACCACCCTCGTGGTGCAGATATTCCCTCTTAAGATATTCCTTACCACATGTCCAACACTACAATTTTCATGTACGATCACATTTATTCTGTTGCCCTCCATGTTGTGACGCACTAAACTTCTTGTAAGGTGAACCATTTCCTTTCTCACTTGCATCTTGAGTCCTTATTCTTTTCTGCATCCATTCACCTTTAGCTTTGCCTTTCCCTCTCCAACCTTGATGAGTTTTTGTCCTCTACTTTAGATACTCATAGAAATGCTTCAATCTTTGAATCACTTCCTAAAGTGACCGAGGATCATCATAATCATTCTGATTTGTAAATGCTAATGATAATCCACTAAACAATATATGAACGTTGGCCTTCTCATGCTTAAGATATGGTAAATACCTTAGTAACTCCAAGAACTTAGTCATGTACTCCTCATTAGTCATCAACCCCATCTATAGCTCAAAGAATTCCTTGTCTTTGTTTTCATAGTACCTTTCTGACAAGTATTTCTTCTTAAAAAGTGCCTTGAATTCATATCCACTCAAGTCTTCTTTCATGATATCACTAACTCACTTCACATATTCCCACCAGATGTATAATTTCTCTTTGACGCTGAAGATACCTCTTCTAGCATTCATACTCTATGTGTATTCATGCAAACAATACAATTTCTTCATCCTAAGTAGGCCTTCTTTTCAATCATTTAAATTCTTCAAATCTCCATCAAAGGTAGGTGGCTTCTCTTTCTTGAACTCATATAGAAATTACGCTTATCACTCCTCATGTAAGGATGATAATGATGAGAATCATAGTTCTTATTAGAACTAGAACTAGAATAGCACCTGTGTTGATCACCTCTCATATACGATGTATCCAAGAACCTTTCATCCCAGTTCGTGTCATTCATATCCAAACTGTGCCCACCATGAGACCTACTACCATATTCCCCATTAGTTCCATCCTCCTACACATGGCTAATCCTAATCGATCCATGTCTCTGCAATTTTGACAAACTACGAAGGATGTTCACATTATATTATGCTTATTTCTCTTGCTCCTACATGATTTTGTCATTATGTTCCTTGCAACTTCTTATTTCTCCCTTAAATCTTCTCAATATGTCCGTTATATCATAAGAGTTCCCAACACCACGTTGGTCATCTAATCCATAGGGAGAGTCTTGTGAACTATATTCTACCAAGTTTTTATTCATCTTTGATCATCTCCTTGCAATTATACTATGCCAACATAAATGAAAACATAAGATAATCAACATACCTCAGTATAGTTCAGGGGAGGATATCTCTTCTGTAATATCAATCAGATTAACACAATACATGTATAATCAAAATCATATCAATACACAAAGATAATTTCAACCATCAGCTAGTTACCATGCATGACCATACCAACCATATACCATAATCTCATTCACGAAAACTATAACCATATCAATGTATGCATAACAACATATAAGAAATCACATGCATAACTAATTCATGACCGACATACAGTCATGACAAACACATAAAAAAAAACATCATCCAATTTCACACAGTGGCACAAATGTAACCATGTCAAACACCATGCATACACAACCAGCACATAGACCACAAGCATGAAGAACACATACAAAACCGATATGTATGCATGTCCAACACAAACAATCCATCCATTCCAGGGGGTTAACCATGCTCTGATACCACTATTTAACACCCTCCTCCCACATTTACCCATGTTAACCAGTCCATTAGGGTAAACATGTGACAAGATGCTACTATGATGTGATTCAACTACCCATGTATAGGAAAGGAAGTGGAATCAACAAAACCAAGACAATTTTACTTTCCTCAGGAGCTACAAACCCTTTAATAGGAAACCAACCATTGTAGGTGCTTAATCCCAAAGACAATTTGACATTTCATTGATATGGACCCTCATCTACTCGCATGACAAATCCGTGCATGTAATTGAGGCCTTTGATTCACTCCCACAACAAGGAATTCCAGCAAATGTGGAATTTTCCAGCTTGTTAGGAGCCATCAACCCTTAATTATGTGCCACTTTTTAGGGAGAGGACTTAGGCCACTAACCAAAAGTTCATGAAACTTTTAGAAATTATAAATGAAAATGGAATAAGGTTAATAATGCAATCATTGGTACAAGTACTTGATCTGACCCGTAATCCATGGCAAGAAAAAATTCAAGCATGTCACTAATATGTAATCTATAGGTCATAACAATAATTATAAGCAAAAGGGTTTCATACTTATCTGGGATTCATAAAGAAGCATTGTTACTCTATCACAATAATTGCATTATCATCTATTAGTTTATATATCCATTGTATGTTCATTTTCAAATCAAAACATGATGAGATCCATACATCAAGTATGTGATAAAACATATTCATAATGAACATATAACCAACAAAAATGACAAGGATATAACAACCATAATAATCACATATGAACCAATATATTTAGAAATGAAAAACGAAGGAGAAAGAGATCTTATTAATAAATTCATAGGCTAACCAGGTCCAAGACTTCCACAAACCACCCAACCATATATTAGCTCAAAATAATATTTCTTTCATTCAATCAATCTCATGTCATATTCAAAGCATGAATGTGGGACTCACAAAAAATCCAATCAAAGTTTCCTTAGGATTTACCACAATCCCCACCACATCATTAGGCACTAAAATAACATGGATTCCACCATCTTTATCCTCCTATGTCATCAGGAATTTTCCTACATCCTAGACTCTAGTCTTTGCCATATAACCCACCATTCATTGGCCGAGTATTCCTAGGCCTAATCGAGACTCCACCCTCCAAGCTTTACAATATATCCCACCATTCACCGATTAAGAATTCCTTGGATTGATCAAGGGCACACATCTCTTGGCTTTACCATATATCTCACCATTCACTTGTCGAGGATTCCTAGGCCCATTGAGGTACACAAAATACGTCTTTATCGCAATCCCACCTTCTCGATCAGGTGATTCCTAGGCCTTTTGTTCTTCTTCAAAGACCACCTTACTTAGTTTTGAGACCATCTAGCAATCCAACTTAACCAAATAAAGGGGAACCCATCACATCATGGATATCCAAAAATGGCAAGGAAAGGCTAAAAATAATTGTTACACCTAGAAAAACCCATGCTAAGTATAATAATAGAACCAAATTCTCACATGCATGTACCATGCATGCCAAATCTAGAAAGGAAATTACAGATGCAAATCAATACCTGCAAGTAATCCCACAATAGTTTCTTGATCCTGCTCTTCCTTGCTTGATCTTTTCATCCCTTTACATTTTTTGTACTTCCTTTTCTTTCTCTTACCTAATTCTAGATTCCTCTAAGAATGCTCTTAGTATCCAAGAATGAGAGAGAGAATAGGGACAACTCCAAAACTAAACTAACAAAAAGGTACCAACTGATCCTCAAAATCCTTTTGATTAATGGCTCCTCTATTTTCTTCAATTTTATATTATTTTCCTTCATTTTCCTCCTGAAATTCAAGCTCTGACCTTTCACCTTCCTTTTCTCCTAATTTCTGTTATATTCATAAATAAAATACCAATTAATCCGTCATGCCTTCCTAAATCCTTTTCCTTTGCCTTTGCCAACTTCCTTAACCATAATAAACTAAATGAACACCCACACTATGATTTTTTTCTGAACACTTAGCTTGGAATACATGTCCCATGCCCTTGGATATTATTTTTCCTTTATTAACTTTATTACATGGAATTTTCACGAGGGTTGTTACATTATGTCCTTTTCATTTCATGTTTCTCCCAATAAGTGGAATCGACCCCTTCTAGTTTGTAGTGTCCGTATGGATCTTTGAAACCTCCTTGCAATCAACTCTACTCTTGCTCAATTGGATGATGAAATTGTGAACATCTATTTATCCTCTCAATTCATGCATATTTTCTTTATGAACTTGGAAGCCCTATAGGTTATAATGATGAAAATTTTTATTCAACCTAGTGAGTTTATTTGGAATTGAAGAAGATATTAATGCAATGTACGATCTACTCTCGAATATTAACATTCAAAAACAATAGGGTTCTATGGGATGTCTCTCTTTTGGAAATTTAGACTCTTTTTCTTCAATTGAATAATTTTTTTTTCTCTCATACGTCAACATGGCTGCTCTAGAAAGCCGTTATGCTTATATTCAACACATTGGCTACCCTCCCTCCACAAGTTTTTAGTAAATGTTCTACTCTTATGTTTATGTATTAGAATTATATATATGGAACTATACTACAATACATTTTTTTGAATTTCACAATCTTTCACTACCAAATAGGTTACCTATGGAATCGTAAATCTATTTTCTAGGTATGGCCCCTCTTAAGATAGATCTTAAATTTTGCACTAATGTTTCATACATTATTTTTGTTAAATTAGCACAAATATACAAATTCCCACACACACACGCACATGCACACACACACAATTGGTATCATCCAAAACATCTTCCTATATTCCCTAATGGTTTGGCTTATACTTTGGATTTTGATGTCATCCCCACTTGACTGACTAACGGTTTTGGTTGGAATTTGAAGAAATTTTAAGGAGCCTCTCATTAGTCATGTTCTTTATCTTGTCATTGTACATTGTGTAGGTAATCAAGTAAGTTCACTCAATGGGGCCAAGGCTCGCTTCTATGAGGAGGATAGGGTTAGGTGTATTTCCTCTAATTTTGAGATCATAAGTTATAATTCTTTTGGATCTGTTGTATATTTTTCAATAATTTTTAAATACAATGATCTCCAAACTTCACATCTATATAAGATAATAAAAGTTACAAGAGTATTAAAGAGTATTTTTTTTCTTATCCCACAACCAAAGGTCAAGTAATGTAGAGGTATTTTCAAATTCACAATAAACTTTCCACCTTTTATTTATCCATTCATAATCACTATAGTTGCAAATAAGCTTGAGGTGAATATTGATTCCAAGATATTTTTATGAAGTAAATTCCTCCGAGCTATCATTTTCATGTATATTGAAGTATCACAGGTGATCTTTCTAATCCAAATTATCATAACATTTATTTCATCAGTGTTCACGGTCATATCCATAATATAAAATAAGTGTTTTATGATTCTCAAATTCTTATCAATGTCATATGGATTCCTTCTAATAATAAGGATATCATTAGCATATAGAATAATTTTGATGATTTCACCAATAATCTTTTAGCCGATACAACTAACATTTTCGAACCAATATTCTAACTTATCAATGTATTTGCCAAATATGCTCAACGATATAGGACCACCTTACTTGAATCCTTTATTGCAATTGATTTCATTGGACTAGCCTTTGGTGTCCCTAAACTTGTTCTTAACACTGCAATATAGCTTAATTGTAGTATCTCTTATCTCAAAAGAAATTATTAGTTCTTCTAACATATTCCAAAGGTTAGTTCTCGACATAGTGTCAAAATATTTTCTAAAATCAATGAAAAAATAAAAAATAAATGGTTTTACTATTGAATCTCCTCTATAATTATTCTAAGCATAAGAATATGGAACATCTTTCAACGATAACTTCTAAATATAACTTGATCTTTAGCTCTTTTTCTATGTACTTTGATCAATATGCTAGTATTCACTTCCAAAATACTTCCATATAGCTTGACTAAGATGGGAGTAACCATAATGGTCCTATAATTAGAAGGATTACTTTTATATCCAATTTTAAAGATAATAAAAATGAGGTTTTAACTTGAAGGTTTGTTTAGCGACGCCTTTCTTTAATAGTAAGTTTAAGAGCTTGTGTATATGAGGAATGCGGATAAGTCCTTCAATTATTAAGATCATAGCTAGTTATCCTTTGGTCTCTTGAGATTTCCCTTCTTCTAGTTTTTTAACCCTAATATTTATTTTTAGTATGTGGAAAACACTTATTCCTGTATAGAAACATTTGTAATTTTGCCAGAAAAATAAGGGATTCATGAGTCTTTTTGAGATATGATTTCTAAAACTTTGGTGAAATCATACCATTATTTTAGTTTTGCAAGTTAAAAAAATAACTCCATAATCACTTAGGAACTTTCTTTGACAAGCACAAAAGTTTCTCTTTCTTTGATGTATTATCATATTTTCCCTTTAATTAGGCCTTTGAATCTTTTTATCTTATTGATTTTAAGTACTCATTAGAGACAAGTCACACTCTTGACTATCATATTCTTCCTTTTACAACACCTCCATAGAGATTTTTTTAATGTTAACGAAATTAGAAAGAGTTGAATTGAAATTATAATATAAATATTT
>APFE030142650.1:36609-47377 GCA_000404065.3 Pinus taeda
ATAAGTAATTAGCTTTATAAGTTAACCCATTATGAATTCTATTGTGAAAAGAATTATTAAAAATATATTTAATTTTAATTTATTCACTTATTTTTCCCTGAGAAGGGTTGATATGGGACATGCATTCTCCAATATGACTACAAACCATCATTGTTGCCATGCACTTTTTGAAGTGATGATATCTTGTCAAGGGGAAATCATTTTAATTGGATTCATGGAAATAATTACCTACCATATACGTTGTTATGTTTTTCATATCCGCTCTCACTCTCATTCGCTTGTATGAAATGGATGAGTCCGTACTCAGTGCAAGTTTTGACTTCCTAAGAAAGCTAGGAAGGAATGTTTCAAATGACTTATTTTAGTGTGTTGTCAATGAGGATGAGGGTGTAATATCGTGGAGGATTTGGATACACACAATATCATCAATGAATTTTACTGTGCTAGTGTGCACTTTTTTCTATCCTGTGGTATATATAGTATGGTTTAAAAATGGTTTATCACTTTTTGGGTTTCCATTCTTCCAAGTTAAAGCTTTACATCTTGATCATTAGGTATTGCCCAACTTTATTAGTGCTTGTGGAGCTTATAAGAGCTCTTTATGTTTGGATTTCAACTTTAAGATTTAAAAATGGTTTATCACTTTTTGGGTTTCCATTCTTCCAAGTTAAAGCTTTACATCTTGATCATTAGGTATTGCCCAACTTTATTTAGGTATTGCCCAACTTTATTTGTGTTTGTGGAGCTTATAAGAGCTCTTCATGTTTGGATTTCAACTTTAGGATGGTGACGTGACTAATTTCATTTGAGTGCATGCTCCTCAATATACAGCTGAGGAAATTGAAAGTGTGAAGAATAACATTAGTTAGGATTAAGGCACCATACCAGACTTGGATATTGATGTCACATAGGGAAGCTAAATTTCAAAGAAACGGAGTTTGAAATCCCAAGACATGAAATAATGGAAGACCATTGATTTGTTCTCGCATCTAAAAATAGTTTTCAACGCACTGTTTATGTATCGCAATGATGCCAAGGAGGAAGTCTTGCTACAATTAGATGAAATCAAATTGCAACTTAAAGACATCCTTTTGTGGGTGCTAGGTTACTCAACAAGGTCTAGCTTATCAAATTTATAAATTCATCTTAAAAGAATTTATTTTAGATTGCTTAATAGGTAAGAACATGTGTGCTTTTTCTAAATATGTCATAAGTTCAAATCCAAACGCATATAAAGTATGTACACCTCACTAGAATTTTGTAATCAAATCATAGACGTAGGTCCCCTATCCACAAACAATGCAACCTTATACACTAATTTGATATCTAACTTGGAGTGAATTTAAAAATAATTGTTTATTATTAGTGACAAATATAAATATTTACATCATATATATGCCTTTCTATACAATGAGTAAATTCCTCTTCTCTAATAATAGGGAAGGGTGTAGTTTTTATTTTTAAAATAGAATATAGTAATTATATATTATTATATATATATTATATATAAAAATATGAGTAGAAATCTCAAAAAGTTAGATTGCCATTGTTTTAACTTAAATTAAATTTAAAGAATTTATAATAAGTATTATATACACTGGTGGTTTAATGGATATTGAAATGACCATTAAATCCACAGGAAAAATTAGGTAGGAAACACCTTGTAAAGGAATCTACTTGTTATCTAAATTAACAAGACCTAACCTCAAGGACGTCAAAGAAACCTTTGACCTCTCAATATACAAGTTTCTAGGAGAGGAACTCGGCAACTAAATTGTCCCTTAAAACTCAAGATAATTTTATATTAAATAAATATTCTATTACATGTAAAAAAATATTATAAATTTAAAGGAAAATGAAAAATTTAATAATTCTCAGTATTCCATAGCTTGATTGACCTGCAACTTTCGTAAACGTCACATTTGTGTTTTATAAATGAGATTCCGGATTCATGGACACTATTTAATGTAATTTTACTAACACGCTATTCCTCAAAGAGAAGTTGTTCTCTATGTCCCGTTATTAAGATTTTGACATAGACCTTCCACCGATTTAGTCGTTGAATGATGGACTATAATTTTGATTATACTAGTCTGCAATTTCCTCGTCTCTTCGGAAACCGACATTCTACAACTTTTTCAAACTATTCCTCGTTTGAATTTTGTGAGGTCTATCGTATCTAGCGGTACTACAGCCGCCATCAACTCCGTCCGGGAAACGTTGCAGAGTAACCTCACTGCACGGTAACCAACTTGTTTCATACAGGACTGCCACATCCCTCCGCAGAATCAATTCTTCAATAATGAATATTCGCAAGTTTTGAAGTTACCATCTTCATCAACATCGCCATACCCATGAGGATCAAAATATGATCTCCATGGATTAAGAATGTATCGGGATAAAGTACGTTTTCACCTTTTAAGCCACACAACTTTTTATCGTTCAATATGTTAGTAGTGTTTTTTCTCAATTGGTTAATATTTTTATAAGTTTTTAAAAGGAAAGGTAAAAAGAAATTAATATTATTGATTTATCAACATGGATATGGCACTAAATATTTTTGAAAGAGATATAATATCAAAGACAAAATATAATAATAGCAAGGTGGTGGCATGCCACTGTTGTATAGATGTTTCATATCCATATAGTTTTTAGTTCATTATGATGTTATGTGTGAAGAAGTAAATAAACGTATAGTTGAAGTTCATGTTTACAAAAGGAATGTTTAGACCTAACCAATCGCTTCAAAAAAAAATTTAAGTATTTTAAAACTAATACCAAATTATTATTTTTGACTTTTTAATTTCAAATTGTTGAATCTAAATTTGCAAGTGTGATTTTATAAATTGTTCTTAATTGAAGAAAAAACATGGGGTTTTGATAGTATCATTTTTTTGTAAGCTGATTTTATTTATATTGGTATTTATTTACATGGAATGGGAAAACAAGTTTTTTTTAATGCATTCATTACTTTTTGCTATGTTTTCTGCAAAATGACATTTGTGTTAATTTTTTTATTTAATTGTATACTAATATTACACTTATTAGTTTGATAGATAACACATTTGTAGAAAGAAATAAGTAAACAACTAGAGCAATTTGACATTTGCTTCACTTTGCATCAAATCAACAAACAAGGCTAGAGAGTACAAAACTGTATTTGTTGGTTATTAGGTTTCAAAAGTTCTATTTCCTATGTCATAGTCTTACCAAAGATTCACATGTTGCATTTTAAAAAGAATGTACATATTTTTTAATGTTTGGAATAACAAAACAAATAGGCAACTTAGTCTGACGACATGGATTGTAGAGCTAGGAATAGAGAATTCCTCTTAGGGATGATATAGTTTATTGTGCAATGAAGAAACCTTAACTTTGTGACAAGAATTAATTTCTTAGTGTTACATGAAATAAAGGGGATGGTTCATGAAATTCAATGGCATTAGGAAAATATTTAGGTCTATGCCTTTTTGAAATAATGCAAGGAGGAAAAGGGAACAAAATTTATAGCTTGATTGCAAGAACAAGGATGTAGTACTAAGTGAGGGAAAAAATCTTGCTCCAAAAGAAAAAGAGGCACTTGGAAGAGATGATGTGGATAGCGTGGTAGTTTAAGTTTTACTGTAAACAAAAAATATAAATGTTGTATGATTACAATTTCCAATTAATCGGTTAGGTTGAATTGTCATTGTAATAGATATGGATAGATAGCAAGGGGAATATGTGTTGTTTTGAATATATCTGTTATGGAACTGTGAACCAATATTTTCCTAATTTGTATATTCATTTTGGTTTTGATTATGCATAGGCACAGGTGTCTTATGGTTCCATGAAAAGTAACTAAGTTAATATAGTAAACAATAGTAATTATAAAGTGTATGAAGTTCAGACTGAAGAAGAGTCCCATAATAGTTTTCCCTAAGTATTTAGTGATATCATAAAAAAATCAATAAATGAAGTTAAGGACCTCAACGATTTATTCAAATTGCAAAAATAGATCAGTTAGAAAATTGTGTTCTAAGAGCTTTTGTATTAATGTACAAATCTATACCAAAGATGTTCTCTTTGAAAAAGATGGTTAATGTGTACATTAAGATATTTTTTTGCAAAATATTCTTATTACAGGAAAATAATATGCGAAACATAAAACAAACGTACTAGGGCTCATTATGTCTTAGTGTAGTTCCTTCACAAGATTTAGCCTTTACTGTGCATGAGCTTCCATTCCAACCATTCTAGAATATTTGATATGTGGTAGGTAGGTGGAAGCCAGATGTAAAGTGGATCCAAGCTTCCGTCAGATAAGAACTACGGGAGCACCTATGCCACCATGCAAGAAATTCTCTACCCGAAGGAAAATAAATTCCATGGGATAACAATTCCTAGGTGTAACTATCACCCAAGCCCAAAAGGGTAACACCGTCGAACGTCTCAAGATGGCTTTGACAAAGTGGTGAGGTGCTCATTTAGATCTATAGGTGAAATGAATTCTTGATAGAAACCAACAATCGAGAGTATTAGTTGGAGGTATTTGATGCAAGAATACACTTCGCCTTCAGGGAGAAAGCAAAAATTTTGATTCAATAGTATGTGTGGTGTAGAGCCAAAGTGCCATTGCACATCCATTCTTGAAAAATAAGAAAGAATGTTCAATGTCAAGCAAAGAGGGAAATTTTTGAACTTATAGAGAGAATTTGATAAGGATTATCATGTTGGCATGATTCTACTGTTGTATGATTTTCATCATACATGGATTATCTGCACGATTCAAGCGACATGGTTGGTAATGGATATATTGCAGGATAGAGTAAAAATTTCATAAAAGCATAAGAAAAGTAGTTCCAAAATCCATTTGCTTCAAGCATGAGAGGTCAGGTTGTATTTGTTTTTAGTCACTTCGAGTTTGTAGTCGCATGGTCGGGAGGTCAGGTAGCAGGGAGGCAACATTTTTTTATTAATATTTTTTCTATAGATTCGATGTACGACTTAATATTGGGTCGATTGTATAGTCAGGAGGATGAATAGACGTGTGTTTTTTTATTATTGCAATTATTTTATGCTCAAATGACTATACCATAGTTGGGTAGTTTCATTAAGTAAAAAATGCTAATGTGGGAAAGTCGGGTAGTTTGATATGCAAGAATACTGAGGTGTGAAGGTCGGGTAGTTTCACAGTAAGATAATACTGAGGTCGGGAGTTCGTTTGGATTATTTATAAAAATCTTAGTCACATAGTGTTATAAATAAAGTGGACGAAAGGTCAGGTTATTTAATAGATAGGTGGTTTCATTAGTTTGGTAGTTTCATAGTCAGGAAATGTTGAAGTCGTGAGCTCAGTATTTTGACAATCAACAATCTTAAAGCTAAAGGCGGGGCTGATTATTTATAAAAAAAGTTGGTAGTCGGGTGGTGGAAAGCTCGAGTAGTCAAAAGGTCGTATTTACTTTTTACAAAGAAATCTAGATCTCACTTGCGATTTAATTTTAAAAAAATGTATAAGGCTCTTATTTTTTATGCATTTCATGGTGAACAAAAGAAAAAAAATATTGCAAAACAAGAAAATAAAGGATACTGGAGTTTCAATATCTAACTCTGAAAGCACGAAAAGTAGAAGATCAATGTTACGATTGTCATGTTTTTTTATTTTTTTTTGTGATTCGAATGTATAGTTAGGAAGCCACACAATCAAACATATTTTTTTCTGTTTTATGATCCTTTTATTTTATCCTAGCCAGGAGTAGACTATAGTTGGTTAATCTCATTAGGTTTGGTATTTTTACAGTCCGATAATGTGAAGGTCGATAGGTCAGTGAGAAGTCTAGCAATGCCAAGGTCAAAAGGTTGGCTCAATTATTTGTAAAAAAAAATATGGTGAGTTCTAGTTCTTGGTCATGTGGTCGAAAGGTCAGGTGCTCGGGAGCTTATATTTTTTCTTCAAAATTTTCTTGACTACGATCTGTGACTTAAGTTTTTAGTAAAAAGAAAAAAAAAATTTAAGGTTTTTGTTTTCTTATTTTTATTTTGTGACACACAAAAGGAAAAAAATCTTGTTGTAAATATGACAACAAGAATGAAAATTATTCCAAGAATATTTATATAAGTTTCATACCAAATAATTACAGAATAAATGAATATATAAAATTGGATTTTCCTTTGTCCATCAGACTGTGAAAAGTTTTTACTATGTGCACATTGGAAATTATTTTCTTGACTCTCTGCTCAATTATTGATATCATAAGTATATATGGTATATGGCACGATAACGTCTTTTTAGAATTTTAGTAATTGGTTCCTAAAGCCTATTTTCCTTTTCTGTTTGCGTTTACATTTATATCGAGTAATACATTTATATATAGTTACAATTGCATTCAGAGAAAAGCAGTTGAGACAATTGAATACAAGATCATAGTGTAGCAAGGAAACACAGATGCTCAATCTACTTTAGACTCCTATCATGCAATAACATATTTCAGGTCTTATATGACAAAAACGGAATGCGCCATTACAATTGTACTTAAATAATTTCTGTAGAAAGTCGCATGTCTTGTTAAGACAATAAAGTTAAAGCTACTCGCAAACTTGGAAACAGATTGCTAAATATACAGAAAATATCAAGTAGACCAGAAATGCACATTATTTTCTGTTTGTCTTTGTATTCAGCTGTTATAAGAACAATTTTCATGAGAACTAATCGATATGAAGAAACAACATATTTTCTCAAAATACCTTATTTGTGATAACAATAATCTAATAACTCTGGATTCTATACTTGCAGCTAAATTCAAAGCTAAATACGTGACACAAATGAGTAAAAGAACATAATAATTGAAAAAGAAGTTTTTGACAAAATGTGCAACTATTTTCTCAATTCCTTGTTCTATCTTTGTGTATATAGCTATTTGGTTGTGACTCTAGGCATACTCATTATGCATACGGAGTTCAATATGGAATTCAATGTCGTGATGTGCTTCAACTTATAGGCATGCCAGTTTTCATGATATATTTGACATAGATACATAACAAGAAACAACAATTCAACGAGAATTAGTGGAATGTATCTTGTTTAGGAAACGTGTATATCATTGTTCAAAAAAATGGTAATTTTAATGTGCCATATACAACATTTTAACAAGAAATAGATGAGTCTGCTATATTATAAGCATTGTGCATGTGAAAATGGATCAAGACACAATGGTGATTGGAACATTTAATATGCGTGCATTCAATTTATAAAACCAATTGTTCCTAGGTGGAGAAAATACTCTTGGAACAAGTCAGTATGTGCTCGATCAAAGTTCCAACTAATTTTTTTTATTTTTATTTTTGTTTTGTATTGTTGCATAGAAGTTGTAATAAGGTCCCATTGTTTATCTAAAACTAAAGTTAAACTAAGATCTACAATTCAATCTATCCATTGATGACTAGAATATAATATTTTGCAAGATAATCAAAATTTTGTATGTGGAAAATTTGCACCACTTTTGTTACATAACACAATAGATATCGTAGCTTTAATAACTGAAGCAACTGGCCCATGAAAATGTGCATACAAGTTCTCATTTGTACACTTTGACATATTGCCAATTTAATAAATCTTACGTGAACAAGGTTTGTAGATATATGGAAAAAATATCAATGATTGTGATGATTGTTTGTTTGATTCTATTTGCACACCTGCACTATGTTTTGATATATCTAATATGAAAAAAATATTGCAATTTTTTTTTATAATTATTACGTTTGTAGTAAGAATATTTCTACCAATTACTTAAAACAACAACTAGATAGTAGAAACATTGAACATGGGCAATTTATTGATGATTCACACTCTTATACTATAAAATCATTACTATAATATTCATATCGACATATACAAGAACAAGGTGTTGCAATACAAAAAAATTGTGAACTATTTGATTTTAACATATATATATTTTCAACACAGATACAAAAGATATTTTCTTGGGATTCTATTTATCAACAGTTGCTCAAAAGTCCTATACATTATGTATGTACTAATATCAACCAAAATTCTCATATAACAAATGATTTAATAATTTTAAATATCAACAATTAAAGGGGTGAAAAGAACATAACAACACGGATAATATCACGAAACATAAATTCCTAATTGGAGTTTAATTCACAAGATTGAACAAATGAGTTTTGGCTAAACATTTAAATAAAAGATCCCAAAATATTTTTGGAAATTGATACTATCCAGCTAATTTTTTTTAGTATTTTCTGGAAAATCTACATATGCATAATTTAAAGTAAATTAATAATAATTTCTATGTCATATAGGAGAGAAAGGTTGCCTATATTTGACTACTGTACTGCAATCATAAACTAGGAACAAGCCAATCAACAATTTTTTAATTTTTGATTATAAAAAGATGTAAAGTGAATTTTTTTCATAATAAATCTTAAATCAAGTTATTGAAAACTCACTAGGAATCAAACAACACAATTCATAGAATGAAATAAAAAACATTTACTAAGCAATTAAAACCATGCACTGACACAAATTCCACAATGCATTACATGTGAGCACTGAAAATGGTATTGAAAGAAGATGGCATTTCAAAATTGATAAAAAACATTCAAGTGTGCAGTATTCACTGATTCTAGACCCTTTTCACCAACTCATAAAGGTATATAAATATTAAAATACATTAAAATAAAACAATTCTTGCAACATGAAATTCAACATTTTTTCTGAAACCAAAGACTAAATTCTAAAATGTTATATGTCCGTTGCATTATGTTGATTTTATGATTGTGGACAAAAGTATGTTCCCTGAGCTTGGTGGCTAACCTAGAACAATGGAAAGACAAAGGACCCAATGTTTTCCTGTAGATGAAGGAATAAAGCCTACTTGGAATATGTGATATGTTTCGCTCCTTATTTCCCTTTAATGCTTAAAACTTAGCTCTAGATGCCAAAATTAGAACCTACACAACCATACAATACTAGATGAGAAACTACGAGATCTATGTAGCATAATGTATCTACTTCATTCAACAGATAAATACAATATTGAAATACATGAAATAATGTCATTACATATAGGAAAACAAATAACTCTTTGTATTGATATAAATGAACTAAGTTACAACCATGAAAATGTGTTGATCTTATAGAAGATATCCTCCAAGTTGTTGACTTGGTGTTCCTTTGTCACAAAGAGCACCTTCAATCACCCTAAATGCCTGAAAATGTAGTTTTCACAACAACAACATAAGGTTAGAATCACTCTCCAAAATACAACCCCTTACATATGGATGGCTGTAAATACATAGAGGAATGAAGTAAGTTGGAAGTTCTGATCCTTTAACCAATCTTGGGATTGAGATCCACTCTTGATGGAGGGATGAAATCTAAGATAAGGGATTGAAAATACAAGGTAGGATATGATAGGATTCAAAAAATTTATCTGATAGAAATGGTTACAAGAGATCATGGAAGCATCTACAAATGGAGGCTTTGTGATTCTCTCTCTTTTTCTTGAATTTCTAGAACCAATGTAGGTGCAAATGGGAGAAACCTATAGGTTATCAATGCATGCCATAGTGGAGCAACCTGTAGGTGAATATAGTCCAGCAAGAGGCCATGATGTGTTGGTCCTAAAACTAGCTCAGATGTTGTAGTTTAGAGCAGAAAATTTGGCAAGTGAGAGTGTCATGCATAGGGCTTTGTGAATGATGATATAAAGGGGGAATAGGATATGAATGATGCAGTTTGGAGGCTGTTTGATCCGATGAGACACAGTAGCCTATAATAGAGTGCCCCCCTAAAGTGAAAAGTCAGAGATGATGACTAATGACTAAAGTTCTTTATCTTGTGATAAGTCGTAATCAAGAGAAGTTGATGTGACTGTCTTCTATTACAATAGATTTACATCATGACATTCTTTTGTTGAGGGAGGCATACTCATAGTCTGGAAATAAGCTAAGATTACATGTACAATGATCAAAACACATGTCCACTGATGACTAATGGTGGACCTATGACTAGATAACTGTCAGTATGATTATAGCCATGATACACAGTGATCCTCTATAATCCAGGAATCACAACTTGAAAGGAAAAAACTAGATCTTGGGTCTTATACTTCATTCAGACAGCCAACCAACATATGAGTTTAATTATATGAATCAATCAACTAAATTTTAACATGGTAGACACCATCTAATTACAAGCCAATGACATAAGTCATTAACACACGCGAGATAAACCACTAATAATTTTAATGGCTCTCAAGGTATTTAAGTACAATCTACATTGTGTGAATAAATGAGTTGATTTCAAACACCACATGATATCTTTCGGTAGAAGGCCAATGATGTAAAACTTTCATTGAGAGAAAGGAAAAATTCCATTGATGTATGCAAGCAGCGTGGTATCGATGGGTGTTTCTAAGTCAACTTCTTCGATAATGTGTTGATGTTGAGAGGAAGCAACCCATCAAAGCAAGGCCTTGTTGTATCCCCCATCAATGACATGAAACAAGTATAATGATTGAGACAAAACGATTCATATATGGAACTGGACTAGGAAAGGAAAAAATGTGATGAAGGCTTAAGAGTATTGTAACAAATATAATCTAAATGAATCTCTTGAACACAATAGTGACATTAAATGTTGTTGGTAGCATTGACCCAAAGCCAAAATAGAGACTATGTAAAGGTATGGTGAACCGAAAGACAAGCAGACTACCCAACCCAACAACCACGAAGATGAAGTGGAAGAGTGTCATGTTCAAGA